>CAUYQV010104094.1:0-32557 GCA_963574575.1 Galagoides demidoff | reverse complement strand
TCTCCTGCCTCTGCCTCCCAAGTAGCTGGGACCACAGGCGCCCGCCACAACGCCCAGCCATTTTTTGGTTGCAGCCATCATTGTTGTTTGGCAGGCCCGGGCTGGGGATTTGAACCCGCCACCTTAGGTGTACATGGCTGGTGCCTTAGCCGATTGAGCCACAGGCGCCGAGCCTATAAATCCTATTTCTACAGATTGAGAAGCAAAAGTGACAGGAACAGGTAAGTTTTACTACATTCTGTGAGACAGGCATGAAAACTGGTAGAGATGTTTCAAAAGCACAACCAGACATGAACAAAATAATTTGGAAATCAAATAATTAACATTATTTCATGACTTATAACTCAACATGGCATTTTCAAAAATAGTGACCCAGAAATATCATTATGATTCATAAGAGGAAACCTAACAAATTCGGGACTTTACCTCTCTTTGCCTTAGGGTCCTCATTTATAAGATGGATATAACTGACCTCACTGCATGGGATGATTGCAAGGGTTAAATGAAATAATGTATGTAGAGCATTTAACACATTGAAAGTACAAAATAATGTTTAATTATCATTGTTGCTATTACCCAAACAGTTCAAAACCACATGAATAACTTAATTCAACAACTTGTATCATTGTTATGACTCAGTACTTAGTAAATTATATAAAATAATTTCAAATGCTTTTGAACAAATATAACATAGCTTCAAAATATCTTTCCAGTAACAAATGTTGCAAAGTTAAATAAAAATACAAATTGATCCCAGTAAGCCAAGAAAAAACCCACAAAGCACCAGATAAATGTTTACTACATTTTAATTTTTAATTGTATGAGTACTAGATGCTTACCGTGCAGAGAGTATTTTAATAAGCTCTTTTCTATTTTGTACCCGAAGGTGGTTAGTTTTGTATTTGGAGTCATCAATCAACTCAGGCAAATTCAGGATCTAAAAGATAAAAATAATTTAAAAGTGTAATTCACAAGTTTTACCTGACCTATGGGTGCTAGTGTCCAGGTCCCAACACTCCCTTCCCAAAAACATTTCTTGCTGGTCTTTATGTATTTCCATAAAGAGATAATGAAGAGTGGGTGGGGGGGGCACCTGTGGCTCAGTGGGTATGGTGCCAGCCCTATAAACCGAGGATGGCAGGTTGAACCTGGCCCCAGCCAGAAACTGAAACAAAAAAATAGCCAGTCATTGTGGTGGGCATCTGTAGTCCCAGCTACTCAGGAGGGACTAGGGTCTCTTGCTGAGGTAAGAGAATCACTTAAGCCCAGGAGTTGGAGGTTGCTGTGAGCTGTGATACCACAGCACTCTACCAAGGGTGATAAAGTTACACTCTGTCTCTTTAAAAAAAAAGAGAGAGAGAGAGAGATAATGAAGAGAATGACAGATGGACCATACTGGTGAATGGGTTTGTCTTTTATAAAAGGTTTTATCTACATTTAAGTATATATGTCTACATATGGGAGCAAAGAAGTGTTCCCAGACCTCCATAATAAGTTTTGCATATATGAGACATAGAAAAAGAATTATCAGATCTCCAAAAGACAAAGATTTAGAGGAAATAGAGAGAGAGAGAGATACAAAATCAGGTAAAACTGACCTAATCCTGAGAACCTTTATTATTGAGTGTGTGTCTGCACTTATATAAAGTCCACGGTCAACATATATATCTTTTAGGTACATTTACTCATATGTTCTACATGTAAAGAGAATAATATTATCTGTCCCAATAGTCTTACCCAGGATATTATACAAGTTGCTAAGATACAGGGAAACCATATACATTTACAAATGCTCACCATTAAAAAATGTCAAATTAAAAGATCTTCTGTCTATAGAAGTGACGCTATTTTTTTTTTTATCAATATGTCTCCCTGAAAAGATACCAACTAGAAACACTTTTGTGTACTTCCTTTTTTTATACTCCTCAATAAAGGCAAAAATCCATCTTACAAGTCCCTTTGGACATCTTTCAATTTTAATAAGACCATAATGAAAGTACCAAGTGGATTTGGAATGGAAAAGAAGTTTCACAAAGAATGTGTGGAGGCAGTGTTTGGCAGTTGTTTTGGAAAGTCAGACAGAGCATTTATAGGCTGGGGGCAAGCCATGTGGCCTACAGAAAGCTTCACTGACTTTTTTTTTTATTTATTTTCTTTCAATATGAACATTTAATGGTTTAACTTGTTTCCCACAGTTAAATAAAATCAACCCATTAATCATCTTACAAAGAAAAGGGAAGAAGATTCCCCAAAATAAAGAGACCATCTCAATGGTATAATTTCTCTTTTATATTTTCCACTTATTCATTTCCTTTAGGAATAATAAAGACAGCACTACTTTCTACAGATTTTAAAAAGCAACACCACTTACAATGCCCTTTCTAGAAACCTTCCTGTCACCGCACCTGATCCCAGAATTTGCCTCAAGAATTGTCTAGCAGTCAGAAGTCCTCTGTCCCTAAGTGTGAATAATTCAGTTCAAGAAAAAGCAAGTGTCTTCATTAAGCCACAGATTAAATTTATAGATCGGCCCTCACCCAGAAAATGTCATCAGCTACATTAAAAAATAATAAAAAGTAAAAAACTACAGAGTGACTGCAAGGGTATATGGGATGACTATGTGATCTATATATTTGACTTATTGCCCATGTGTTATTGTCTTTTCTCTTTCAAAGCTGGTGTGAAATGGTGAAAGTAATAATCCTTCTATCTTCAGCGCTGCCAACTAACACTCAAAATATTTTAAAGAGGCAGCTTTAAAAGCTGTGACCATGGCTCGGCGCCTGTGGCTCAAGCGGCTAAGGCACCAGCCACATACACCTAAGGTGGTGGGTTTGAATCCCCAGCCCGGGCCCGCCAAACAACAATGATGGCTGCAACCAAAAAATGGCCAGGCGTTGTGGCAGGCACTTGCGGTCCCAGCTACTTGGGAGGCTGAGACAGGAGACTCGCTTGAGCCCAGGAGTTGGAGGTTGCTATGAGCTGTGATGCCAAGGGGATAGCTTGAGGCTCCGTCTCAAAAAAAAAAAAAAAAGATAATGTTGAGTAAATAAATCCAGACACAAAAAGGCACATATCATAGAATCCTCGCTCCATGGTTGGACACAAAGCTCATCCCTCCCTTCTCTGCAATTCCCTCCCAGGCCAGCATCTCCTTGACTCTGTGGCCAGACACTTACGGTCAGTTCCCATCCAGTTGGGGACTGCAGACCTAGAGTTTCTTGAGATCGATTAGGGCCCTGGGTCAATGTTAAACTAGCCAGAGATGATAGAATAAAGCCAAAGATTCCCTCTGGCCAGACAAATAAGCAGATAAGCCCAGAGATAAAGGCTTTACTTGGAGCTGGCCCTGCAGACTGGGAGACCTTTGGATGTAAGGAGGCTCTATCCCTTCCTCTTCCCACATATCGTAGGATTCTTTTTTTATGCATATAAAGTTCAAAAGCAGACAAGACTAATCTATCATAATAGAAATCAGAATAGCATTTAGCTTTTAGAATGGAACACTTGAAAGAGCGGGAATGAGACTTTGGGTACTGGTAATGTTGTATTTTAAGAAAATATACTTGGTTTTATAATACTTTACCTATGGTACATTTTAATAAAATTTTTCATGAATCTATTGAAATAGTGTATGTAGCTGATTTAAAAAACTTGGAAGCTTCTTTAGCCTTCAAAAATATAATGAAAACAGACTCCTGATTAAGAAGGCCATCGTAGCAAAACAAATCTTACAGCAAAAAGACACTTCTTGTCAGAAGAGCCAAATATCAAAAGGCAAGAGGTTAAAATGAATTAAAGTTTAGCCATTCTTGAATCAAATGAAAATGTTACAGACCCCAGAGATTATTCTTATATTTGGACTTTTCCAGTGACCTAAAAGTAGCCATTTGAAATTAGTTAAGTAACATTATATTCAACCTTTTGAAATGAGGGTTTTTGCCTTTTCATGAGAAATTGGCATTTTCATCGTCGAGAAGGTACACAACCTCCTTGACATAGTGATTCTGCAATGAAATCGTCTCCATATTTTAAAAATATAATGTGCCTACCAAAGGCCCAACCGCGCTGTATCTGCAGACAGAAAAAGAACAGCAACAATGTGTATCCACAGGGGAAAAGGAGAATGGAAATTTCAAACCGCAGAAGCAGGAATCAAAAGCATTATAATGAGAATAGCCACAGTTACATGACTACATGACTAACACCTCTGTTTCTTGTTCTGTTTTTGGCCTTGGTCTCATTTATAGCATCTCAAAAAGCTATGATAAATCATAATAAATACTATTTCATTTTATATTGCACATTATGTTTATAAGTAGCTTTCATACTGACAGATTTTCTTAGAAAATCAGTTCTTTTGAATCAAATCCACCTTGGTCCAAATCTGAATCAGGCCCCTCTCAAGTTACCTAACTCTGGATAATTTCTTAATTGTGCCTCCGTTACCTAATATGTACACTGGTGGTAAGAACTACTCAAAACAGGTTTACAGGAGAACTAAGAGATATGTCGGTGGTACATGCAAATTAGAAATAAAAAGATAAAGTTCTTGGCACATAGTAGGCACTTAGTCAATGACAACTTGATAGGGTTGCCTCATTTGACTTTTACAATTACCTATGAGGGCAGGAGCTGGGAAGTTTTCTTTATCCTCCAAAATGCCTTCCCCACTCTAGGCATTCAGTAAATATCTGAATCCATAAATAAATTAATTTTAAAAAGTAAAGCATGGATCCATTGCACCAGTATTGCATCAGAAAAGCAGGGCTCAGGTTGATCTGAGCTTTTGCTGCTAATAATTAGAAAAGTTGGCTTGCAGAACCCGTTTTTCTCCCTTCAAGAGTGCCGGCACTCTTTCCTCTATTCCAACAGCACTCGTGATAATATTTACGTGCCTTGCTCTGGACGCTGGCATTTTATCTTCATTTCATATGTGTGATTTGTTCTAAGTTAAAGAGTGTCTGGACTCGGCTCAGGAAGAAATTCAGTAAACAAGTTTCACACTTATGCTGATAGCATGTGATATTTTAAATATACCCAAACTATGATAAAATGAGGAAGCACTGCATTTATATAGTAGGTATGTTTAATACAAAATAAAAATATCACCACAGAGAGTACTGAGAAAATAAATCCTCCTGGGGTTTATTTTTTTTTTCCTTGAAGCTATTGCCTTCGAAAATTAAACATAGCCAGATAAATGTCTTTCCCAAAGGTATTATGGTAATTCCAAAGTCACATATTAGGTCATTTCACTAGGAGATTCTTCAACTAGCTAGCATCGGGGTTGTCCAGACACCTTCCTTTACTGATAGAAATGTGTTCATTGTGGCCAGCATGCGGAGAAGCTACACACATGTCCGTAGAAGCACAAAATTGCATGTTACAATGTCAGTATGTCAGCCAATGCAGTATGTGCAGAATGGGAATGACCCGGAAGCACTGGGAAGCAAACGGGCTTTTGAATAGGAAGCACTTGAAAAGACAAGAATAGGACAAAGAGAGGAAGAATACACTGAAAATAAAGCCAGCAAGATAAAAACCAGAACTATCATGAAAACAAAAAAAATCAGGGGTGACCCAGACTCAGGTAGCCACAGTCATTCCCCAAAAGTTGTGGTAGGAAGGCCCTAGGGGCCCACCCAGAGATGCAGCTGAACTGGGCATCTCCAGCTGCCTACGAGCAGGAGCTCAGCTAAATGCATGTCTCCCTTTTCTAAGTGGAGGGAAGATGAACTGGGAAACTGAGAGGGAGAAAAAAATATTTCAACTGCTATGAATCATACAGTGAACGATCTTTCTAGAAACAGTATGAGCAGTTGGAAGAGGCCAGGACTAGGAGACTCAGGGTCTGACGAGTGGCCCAGAGTCTCTACTTGGCACTTTATGGGTGCTCACTGCTACCATCATCATCATTCTTGCTGTTGACACCTTTTTTCTCAATTACCTATAAGTGATCCTTGCTAATATATAGGAAATGTATTGATGTCTCCATGTTTACGTCCAGTAATCTCGCCAAATGCCCTCAGTGTTCCTTCCCATTGCCCTCAGGATGTACCCAAACTTTCTAAAAGGTTACTAACCTTTTAATTTTTTAACAATAGAGAAATTCTTCCGTATGGTCAAATGATGCATGTCCCTTCTCACTCCCAGTTCCAAGCACCCTCTTTTTCCTGTGTTTTGGGGTACCACCACCTCCTCTTCTCTTACATGTGGAATGCTGCTCTCTTGCTTGGAATATTCTTCCAAATGACCCTCGTCCTGAACAGCTCCTGCTCAGCTTTCAGGGTTCAGTTCCATGGGCTTTTTTCTTTCCTAATCTTCACCTCCGCCCTTCTCACCCCACCTGGATCAGCGAACCACCAAAGTACACCCCTAGCACCCCTTATTTTTTCTATGATGGCTCCTCTTCCATTTTCCTGGTCACCAGTCAGTATCTTCCTCTAGACCAGTGGTTCTCAACCTGTGGGTCGCGACCCCTTTGGGGGTCTCCTGCATATCAGATATTTACATTACGATTCATAACAGTAGCAAAATTACAGTTATGAAGTAGCAACAAAAATAATTTTATGGTTGAGGGTCACCACAACACTAGGAACTGTATTGAAGGGTCTCAGCACTACGAAGGTTGAGAACCACTGCTCTAGACCATAAGCTGCCAGAGGGCAAGAACTGTATTTATCCAGTTTATCATTTTATCCTGGCACAGAGTGCAAATGTAATACATATGTCTTGAATGCATAAATTAACTAAATAGCTAAATTGTCCTTAAAAACAGAAACAACAGAATGGGCCGCATGGCTCAGATGCTGCTTTCCTGAACTTTCTCACTATGAAACTGATGTGTCTTTAAGAAAAATGTCAGTGCTCTGATTCCGTCTGGATCCTCTTTTTCTTCCATCCCTTTTCTAATCATCCACAAATTCTCTTCAGCATCCTATACCGTCAAAAATTGGAATCGTCGTTTTCTTTCATCAGAGCTTTGATTCCAATTGCAAAAACTTCTTGGCTCCCTAGCAGTAACTGCTGGAAGTTACACTTGAAATTTCAAGTCTTCAGTAGCAGCCTCTCTACAGGTCCGGCTCATCTTCTTCCCTCTTCCTACCAGCTATTGTTCAGCCCCACACAAGCGCTAGAGCCTGAGACTTCCTCTCCTTCCATCTCTCTCCCGAATGCCTCCAAACAGAGCGTGTCCATTTCCATTGTGTCGCATCTCTCCACTTCTCTGTTGGATGAATCTAGAGATGAATAGGCTTGCTAGTCAGTGGAGTAGTCAGTGCCCATATTATTGAGATAAAGAGAACATTATCTAAATTAAACACATGCTTGATGTCTCACACTTCTAATTATTACACCCTGGCCTCAGACTGCTGGGCTAAAGCTGTTTCATACCTATTATGGATGGGTCACATTAGACCTTCACAAAATAAGGCACGAGGAAGAAATAATCAGTGCACATCAGCCACCGTTCTGGAGATGCTTTCCAAGGTACACACTTGTGACAGACCAGTTGCTTCATCTCTGGTACCAAAAAATTTGCATATGCATGGAACAACATCTACACTGATTCCCACTGTCCCCATCATTTGCCTATATGTTCTCAGATAAACTCACTATTTTCTCCTCTCCTTGGATTCACCATAAATCACATTTTACAGACTCCTATGGATGCAGTCTCTAGCAGGGACCAGGTCTTCTCCGTAGCTGCAGAGAATCTAGACTTTACTAGATAATTCCTCCTTGCTGTGGTTGCATTGCCTACCAAATAGCCTAGCTTCTGCGTTCTGATAACACCAAACACCCCTAGGGATGGTAGTGGCTTCCTGTTCTTATTACTGCCTGAGATACCACATCATTTTCTGTGTGACCTTTTTTTGTTATTTTTCATCTTTTTTATTTCAAAATATTAAGAGAGTTCGGAAGCTTTTGTTGCACGAATACACTGCCTGATGCTGAATTCAGGGCTTTCGGTGTGCCCATCACCAAGATAGTGTCCATTGTACCCAACAGGTAAGTTTCATCCCTCACTCCCCTTCCCATTCTTGTCCCTTTTCAGTTTCCAATGTCCTTTTCGTCTCTTTGTGCCCATGTGTACCCATTTATTAGCTCCATCTTATTAGTGAGAATAGGCAATATTTTTTTTTCTATTCCTGAGATCACTTAGGATAATAGTTTCAAATTCTACCCAAGTTGCTGAGAAATACATGATTTCATTCCTTTTTATGGCTAGGTAGTATTCCATCACACACACACACCCCGTATTGTCTTTATCCATTCAAGAATTGATCGGCACCTAGGTTGACTCAATATCTTTGGATACAAGTGTCTTTCTGATAAAATGATTTCTTTTCCTTTGGGTAGATACCCAGTAATGAGATTGCTAGATCAAAGAATAGGACTCCTTCTATCTCTTTGAGGAACCTTCACACTGCTTTCCATAGGGGTCATATTAGTCTGCAGTCCCACCAACAGCATATACCCATTCTTTCTCTGTGTATCCATAACAGCATCTATTGGATTTTTTTTAACTGTTTAATAAAATTCATTCTGCAGGAGTAAGAGGATATCTCACCACAGTCTTAATTTTCATTTCCCTAGTGATGTGGAACA
This sequence comes from Galagoides demidoff, assembly GCA_963574575.1. NCBI lineage: Eukaryota > Metazoa > Chordata > Mammalia > Primates > Galagidae > Galagoides > Galagoides demidoff. The sequence continues at coordinate 23,944 of CAUYQV010104094.1, read as the reverse complement.
GTTTTTCATATGTTTGTCAGCCATTTGGGTATCTTCTTTTGAAAAGCTTCTGTTCACGTCTTTGCCCACTTTTGATGGAGTTGTTTTGTTGTTGTTGTTGTTGATTTGTTTGAGCTCTTGGTAGAGTCCTTTGTCAGTGTATAGTTTGAAAATATTTTCTCCCATTCTGCAGGTTTCCTTTTTACTCTATTGATTATTTCCTTTAACTGTGCAGAAGCTTTTAAATTTAATCAAGTCTTATTTATTTTTCTGATGCTGTATTTGCCTTTGGGCTCTTAGTCATAAATTCTTTGTCTAGGCCTGTGTTTTGAAGAAATTTTTCCTATTTTTTTTCTCCTAGAATTTGTATGCTTTTGTGGTTTACATTTAAATTTTTAAAACCCTCCCATCATCTGTGGGAAAAAAATTCAATATTAAATTCTCTCCATTGAAATACCTAGAGTGGATTCTTTTTCCTTGACTGGAACCTAATTAGTACATCCAGAAAAACCCAAAATGTAAAACACATCAATCATTTCAATAATGGGTAAAGAATGTTTTAAACATCTTAAGTGCTTGATGCCCAGTATCTATGGGTCACTGATACCAAATTTATCTTCTCCTTCCCAAAGTCCTAGTATCCATTTAGAATTCTACCTCTGTATATCTTTTTAGCTAAAAATGTGAAATAAAAGTAGCTCTAGTTCACATTTTAATAAAAATCTTACTTAGTTGAAATCTTAACATGGTAGTCACAAGAATCATGGAAAAGAGAATTTGAGGGCCAGAAAGCTGAAATTATCCATATAAACATAAAAGTCTCCGTCTTTTTTAAAGACTGCATTTAAAAAAAAAAGAAAGCTAAAATTAAACTCTATTGCATCTTACAACAGAGAGAGTAAACATTATTTCAAGTACAAAATGATTAGATGTTGACCAAATGGTCCTAAGCAATTTTAAAATAACTTAGACAAAGTCAAATAGCAAAAAATTAAAGAAAAACTTTAAAAAAATCTTTTTTCCCAAAATATACTTTCTTTGGAAATTTAAGAATGCAGATATGCTTTAAATAAAATGCCTTTATGCTTCCAATATGGTTATGTTTAAAAGTTTTTTCACTTTCTTGTAGATAATTTCAGGTCTTAAGTTCCTTAACCATCTTGAAAGCACCATATTTTAAAATAAATATATGTTTTCTAGTATAAAACCACAAAGAAAACTACTGGTGTTACGCCAACGGCCCTATACTTTATAGTCCAGGGTATGTGGAGTACTGAAATTAGCAAAACTGTGTTCTTCAAACTGAAGTGAGTGAAGTGATCACTTTTTTCACACCATGTACAAATACTCAAGAAAGAAATCAAAGGTAGGGATTCATCTTGAGCCCATATAAAGGGAAAATTATTAGAAGGCTCCTTAAATACTGTCATAACAAAGCTAAGGCCAGGAACTTACACAAGCCCTGTGAGGTATGTTTTATCCACTCTTGAGGTTTCTGCCTCTCAGCCCTTCCAGAATAATCACTGGCTTCATGGGGTGCTTCCTGGCTGTTATCTAAATGACTGTGCACTCTGAAGCCCTTACCTGTCCCTCTGACAGCAGAGGGAATAGTGGGGATGGAACTAAAGAAGAGGTCAGGGGCCAGGAGGACAAAGTGGAAGGAAGACATCCTGATTCCTTATTCTTCTGTTCTCCAATTCTTTCTAACACAGCCTAGACGAGGGGGACTGTAAGCATCATTGTAAAAGGAGCACATCTTACTTGGTCTCCCTGCTCTGGGAACCAACTTCTTGTCTGTGCTTGTCTGCTGAGTCCTCCAGTCTGATACACCCACTGTAAAAACTACCAGAAGGTGACTTAGAGACTGGGTCTGACTGTGCTGCTCAGAGCGTAGTGGCCTGATTACAGCTCACTGCAACATACAGCTCTGGACACAAGGGATCTTCACAGACCATACCGGGTCTAATTCTTGGATTTTTATGAAAAAAAAAAAAAAAGATTAGCAGAGAATTTCCCAACTCTTTTCAAGGTCTATTAAATAATGGTAATCTGTATCCTGCATAGAAATTCTTTCTGTTGCATCCTAGAGAAATAGGACCCATCCTTGTTTTCAATACATCCAGTGACCTGGAGCCTACCCATCGCCAAGGCAGCCACCTCATTGGCAGGCCATGCTAATATTTGAAAGCATTTTCTTAAGCTGAACTAAATTCTCTCCTTTACTTTTAAGAACTATCGTTTATAGAGCCATAGTGATGTGCCAGAGACTGTTACTTTACACAACACTTCTAACTAATCCTCACTAAAACCTTTCAAAGTAGTGATTTTGCCATTTTTTCATGGAGGAAAGTAAAGCTCAGGAAGTTTAATTTACCTGCCTAAGATCACAGCCGTGTTGGCACTAGCACCACTCTGGTTTCCCCTAACATACCGTACTGTTTTTGGCTTCCCAAGAAATTAAATTCTTGGAAATCCAAACATTTACTATTAAGTAAAGTGTCATCCTTTACAGTGTCCTACCTTGGGGATGCTTCTCTAAGTGTCTGAAATAGCTGCTTTTAGGCAATAGGACAGTGAATTTTTTTCCTCCCAGTAAGTCTGTGTGTCTTGAAAGAGAAAGTGCATGAGTATTAAATTACATCTGTACGAAAAGATACAGAAATGTAAATCAGGTCACGTGTGTCCCTCTTCTTAACTATGTAAACACATGCGCGCACGCGCACACCTGTACACACACATGAATTGGGAAGACTTGTTTTTTCCTCCCTGTGTAAATGCCTGAGGTTTCCCCACCTACTTCCCACCGCACAGAGCCAGAGTAAAACCTACAGAGGTGGCAGTAGAGAGAAGATGGAGAACAGGGGGTGTGAAGAGGAAAGCATTGCATTTGTGAGGCTCTTGTAGACCCACACCCGCTGCCAGGTGGCTAGGCAACCCCTCAAAGCCGAAGGATTTCCCCAGCTCACAAAGGCGCAAGGTCTGGGGGAGAATACAAAGCTGAATAAGGCCAGATTCTTGCCCCTAAGGGAGACATAATCATTTGGGAAAACAGGAATGAATACCTTCATTTAAAGGGCGCATACTCCAACCAGTTGCTTTCATCATGTTAAATGGGTATTCCTCAGCCGCAGCAGGGTAGTTACAAGTGAGGACCCTGGGTTTGAAACCTCATTTTGCCTCAGAGCTGTCCTGTCCTCCCACAGAATTGCCTCAATCCTGCTGCTCAAGCTGTGGTTCCTAACCTGTACCCTCCTTCTTGTAAACTGATTCAAAGTATAGTTTGTGAGTCTGAACAGAGTTTAAGAAGGCCTCCCGGAGGGCAATTTCTAAACTACATGACTGTCATTTTGCATCTCATTATTACTAGCAAAATCATAAAGTGTATTGGTTCTTCTCGATCTTCAAACCCACGTAACCTCTAGAAGTGCAGCCTTCATCTGAAAACCCCAACATAAAAATCCAAGATCTTGACATTTCTAGTGACAAAGTAGAGGTGACCAGACTGTGTTTGCTCTGGACTGCGAATTTGTCCAGGAGATGGAAACTTCATTGGAAAAACCAGGACAGTCTTGAGCAAAACAAAACAGTTGGTCAACCTATCAAGGTCACCTCTTGATTTAGCAGCAGACTCAGGCACTTCTGTGTTACTGATCCACTCCTCCCACTCAATTAGCTTATGACAGAGGACCAGGGAACCCACCAAGGTATGCTCAGAAATAAACCAACTTCTCATCTGAGGGAAAATGGAAGAGGAGAGTAATACTGGTGCCAGGGGACACCTCAGAAGAAACATTCATGGCCAGTGCCCTCCCACGCACAGAGGAGCGAGCCCTGCCATGGCACCTGATTGATGCAGTGACATTCCCTTAGCTTCAATATATAGCAGTAATACATTTTTACAAAGCTGCAACCTTCTTTCCTAAAATGAAAATACAATAATAAATTACTGAGAAGTTAAGCATATATATCATTCCAGGGCATAATTCTGAAATACACCTACTTTGGGTCCAGAGAATGCAGCAAAAGTAAATTAAATAACTGTCAAAGATGAATATATACATATCCATTCCCTCAGCAAAACGCATGTTGAGGGCCTGCTCCATACAGGACTCTACGGGGGTCTCTGGGGACCCACAGAGATGTGAAGGACTCAGTCCTTGTCTGTTAATCATCTTGTTTAAACCCTCCACTATGCTCATAATACCCGCTTCCCGGTTTGGGGCTATTCTAACCTGCGTAGACTTGTTCTCCAGGGCTTGGGTCATGCACAGAAAACATCCAGTAATTCAATTGCCTCATTTACCATCGCTCCCTGAAGAAGGAGCCACAGCCAATGAATTTTTAATGCGTTCAGCTTACATTTTCTTCTTTGGGAGCCTATTTCTGTCCACCACTGTAGTGTAGGCATCAGGTAACTCAGACATATTAAAGACAAATGAAGGTGGAAACCCCAATAGGAGGAAAATTATTGTTTCAGCCATTACCGAGCACTTCTTGTATTGAATCAGTACTGAAACCAGGTTTCCCCTCCTAATTCATTATCATTACCTTAGCTCTAAAGTCTTTACGGCTTTCTTCTGCACCTGGAGTAGCAACCGCCCTCTCTGAATTCAGGCAGGGAAATACAAGGGACCCAACCCCACCGTTCAGAACAACACATGCCTATCTATCTGTTACCCGACATCTCCCACTTCTCAGCTAAACTCAGCTGCCACTCCATTGTTTCTGCCACTGATGCCTGACAGGGGGAGATGACTGATTCAAGTGACAGGAGGGGTTTCAATAGAGAGAGAAGCCTGTTTCAGCTCTGGCCTGTCTGCTCCAGTAAATCTCCGGTTTTATCAGCTGGGTGCGACTGGCTCATTTCGACTAGATCGGTGGCAGTCCATCTCTTTAGTGCCCCTTGTCAGGGAAGCCTTCAGATGCTGCAACATGCCAGGTTTGATATGAGTCAAACCCGGTGTGAACAAGGATTAACCTGCAAGATTGCGGGAGACTCCCTTTAAGAACATTCCAGGCAGAGACGCGAAAAACTATAAACCCGATTAAACAAGATAAACTTTTGCTGGGTTCTCCTGCAGCCTGCATCTCATTTGCATTCCTTCTGCAGTTTGAATAAACATAACCATTGACCTGGGCAGCCCGGGAGAGCCCAGAGCCCACAGGCCCGGCAGCGGGGAGGAATCATTTCAGTGTTCTGGTGGCAAAACCCGACGACGGCCTGTCAGAAACATGAAAACGGCTTTTGAAATCTGCATGTCTGTGTGAAGGTATAAAATATTCATACCTCAGATTAAAATATTTTATTGAATTAATATTGATTTACTATTAATTTTTAAATAGATTCATATTTCATGAGGCACTCACAATGAACCCACCCATTGGGCCTCAGTGAGCGAATCCAATTACACAAATCGTTAAGGAAGCAACAAAGAAAGGGACTCTGGACGCCTAGGGGAGAGACAAAAAGAATGGGGAAAAAAAAAAAAAAAGAACTCATCCCCTGCTCACTTTTGTATGGCTTTTTTGTTTTTAATGTAGGGCAGTGGGGAATCCCATGGTCAACTTTTGAGGGGTGGAGGGAAGCTGTGTTCCGTCCCACATCTGAAAACTTCACCGGAGTGACATTTTTAAATCCCCCTCAATGTTGCAATTAATTCTTTCCTTCCAAGAAGACAGGTAGTAATAGTTGGTACTGAAAGGTGAAGCTTGGCGAAGAGATCCCCCCTCCAGCGTTGGGCAAAGCCCTTCGGGGAAGTGCTGACGGCTAAAAACAAAAGACATTGATTGCTGTGCTCAATTAGCATCTTCAGACACAGAGCAATGGCGGTAAGAGGAGGATTCCCAAGTGCTTCTAAACACGTGCTGTTTCAGTCTGAGTCCAGAAAATTAACTTTTCCCCCCTCCTCGGCTCTCCTATTATACTTCCCATAATCGTACCTGTATTTTTGTTTGAAAACTCCTATCACTCTCATTTCCCTGAGTTCCCTTTCGGTAGGAAAATGTTTTCTAATTTATACGAGGCATTTGTACAGCCTCAGCAACAGACTCAGCTCATCTTTATTCATCCTCCTATTCTTTTTATATCTCATTCATGTTTTCCTTTTCTTATTCAACCATTCTAAATTGGGCCATCCCCTTACTCAATGTATCACAGTCAGTCCTTTTTTTTTTTTTTTGCACAGAACACAAGTACGTACAGTTACAGGACAAAATAAGAATTATTCTTCACTTTGTGATGAAAGGTTTTACTGTGAGCAAGAAGATTTTAAAAGCCCAGGGAAGTCTGAAGGAGACACTAGATTCGGCTAGGATAGCCACATGGGGCTAACATGATGCCCAGGGTCTCCTAATTAGATAAAGCCATTGTTTAGATTCAGACAATACCTGTTTACAGTTCAATAAACAACTTGTCACAGTTGCTTGCTCAAAGCAGACCTAGATGTCAATGCAAGCAGTTAGTACAGAAGTAGTGAAATAAATTGGTCTCTTGAGTAAATAAATTGAGCAGCACTGTGAGACTGCCTCATCAGGACTGAGGAAGATAATCATTTATAGAGGTTTAAAATGGCGTTTCATAAGTATTGACATTTAGAGAAATGTCTTTCCCCACCTAAATGACTCCCCCCACCCCTTTTTCTATTTCCATCAGCCACTAAAACAAAAATAATAATAATAAAATCAAAAGAGAGGATAAAGCAGCTCTGGGGTCTTTCCATCTGAGTTTTAGAATGCTGTGTCTCTAAACTTTAGTAAACATCTGAAAGATGGCTGGCCTTGAATATAAACTATGGGTAAGTAAGGCACCTGCCTTCAAGGATTTTCCATTCTGTCATCATCGAATGGAACCAGATGAAATGATAAGACAAGTGGAAAGGTCATTTGGCCAAGTGCCCAGCTTCTGTTTTTGTTGTTGCTGCTCCTTGATGAGTGACAAAGAGAGAATTAGGAAAGGAAAGAACAGAGCAGGAGTTGTGTGTTTCGAAATCTTTGTCGGAGAGATGAAGCAAGGGCAGTAGAAAGAGAAACTGAGGGGTCACCATTTGGTGATGACTTCTATGGGAATAATGACTTAGATAGTGGCATTCCCTTTCCCAAAGATCTTGGAAGGAAGTATCTGTTCGGGGAGATGTAACTGAACAACTGAATACAAGGATTTTATAACAAATTGTTACACCTACAAACAGAGAAATCACAGAGACCCCCGGGCCCATGTGAACACACCAGGAAGCGCAGGGAAGGGGCACATTCTAGTTCCTCAGGTGTAAAAGAAGACTGTGTTAGGTGTTAACATTTCCTTCAACCCAAAGGCCGGGTAACCAGCTGAGATATAATTACCTGGGAAGGTGGGAGAAGGAGAGCTAAAATTTGAAATACTTAATAGAAATCAGAAGTCTTGTCCCTACTACATTCTTTTCCTCTGCCTTCTTTTTACAACCCCACCTTCATGCTCCACTCCACAGAGCCAAGGTGAAAGAGCTCTGGCCCCCAGAACAGTAGTGGGCATACCTCCAATCACACTTATTTCACTGTCCCAGCACTTATTTCCTAAATACCCACTTCACCTGCCCATTATTAGAAGCTTACTAAATTTGGCCACTATGAATAACATTCATTTTCCTTTAACACAGAATTTCTTAAACGTGCCCTTGGAGCTTACAGAAACAGAAACCTTTTCTGAACCAAGAAAATAAAACTGGAGTGTGGTCAATACTTTCATAAACCCCAATGATCCTTTCTCAAGATGAATATTTAACATCCGCCCTTGTAACTCAAACTCCCTGTATTCCTGGCTCCTTACAGCCACACCTGCATTTTCAAAGGCGGTCCACAGACTGACTGTGAGAATTCTTTCACTGGCATTTATGCTGTGGTCACAGGTCTGAGAGCACATAATGCCAGGATTACTGCTGACCTGCCCTCTGTGGAAATCTGAGCTCAGTGGTGTCTTTATAAAATGTTAGCTTTCAAGGCTACTCTAGACAAAATTGGCAGTGGATGTAGTTTTTCACCTCTATCCCCAGCTTCCATGTTCTGAGACAAAATCTCATTTACTCCATTCTTCTCAGAAGGGCACAGTGATCTTAGTCTTCTCCCCTTTTAGAGCCTTTTTTTCAGGGGAAGGCTCAGCAATGCAGACAGAAAAGGGAAGGAATTAGGAAGAAAAACACCAGGCTGCAGTCCCATACCTTAATGGGCGTGTGACCTTGTTCAAGCCGCAGAAACTCTCCAGCTCACATTGCCTCGTGTGTTAAAGAGGGTTAAAAAGAAATGATTTATTTCCAAAGGGGGGTTTGCAGTGACAAAATAATGTGATTTAAAATTTAATGGGGCAATTGGGTACTGTTTTCATAAATGGATTATTTATTCACTTCAATGTCTACCATGTTCGATTCTGGACACGGTGATGAAGATGAGATCTCTGCCCTCAGAGACAAATTGAATGTGATGGAAAGAATAATATTAATATCATTAGTATAGGATCATACTGAGGTATTAATTAAGTGTTGGGGGGTCACAGACTTAGAAGTAATTAATGATTTTGGAGAAAGTCATGGCAACTGTGTTATCATTAACATACACATCTTGGGAAAAATACTAAGCCCTACCACGTACTAGAGGACTATAGAGTTTACCTGAGTCCAATTCTGATACTCAAGACATAAATATGATGCTTCCATTTTAAATCTTAACCAGTGGAGAGGGCAAGTGAAGAAGGACTGTGAGCTCTCGCCAGCTCCTGTCCAGTGGAGATGGTCACTTCAGCTAAGGCAGGCTCTTCCTGCATTTGACCATGGAATTGACCCATTAGAAGCACCTTAAGTCATTTTATACTATTGCCCTTTCTCCAGCTACATTTTTCAGATCTTGATTCAAATATCTTAACTGAAAAAATAAAAATCCGCTTCAGATAATGAACAAATTTCTGGGTTAGAGGTTTGACAAGTCCTTCAGGAAAGAGATACTGGGCTCACTCTTCCTCAGTTCACCCTTATATGGTGGTGATCCCCAAACTCTTCTAATCTACAAACACCTTCTGAAAGAGCTCCCTAGTGCCTGAGAGGTTAACCACTCCCTGCTAGATATGGATCACTAGCCAGATCATACGGTCATCTCCAAAACCAAGCTCACTTCCAAGACTGCAAATCTACTCTCCTCCTGTGTTTCCTTATCTCTATAGAAGACACCACCACCTACTCCTGTACTCAAGCCAGAAAGGAAAAAGTCATTCTTTAATCCTCCCTTTATCTTACCTCCCTCTGTCTCTGAGACCAGTTAACTAAGCCTTGTCAATTTCATGTCCTTACCATTTCTCATACTTACACCCTCCTCTCCTTCCTCCTTTGATCACCAGAGTTCAGCCTGCATCACCTTTTATCTAAACTCGGAAACAGCCACCTAACTGTCTCTCAAGCTCTAATCTCACTTCCCCTAATTCATTTTCCAGATGCTACCAAAGTGACAGTGATCTTTAAAAGCCAAGAGAGATCATGCAACCCTCCTTCTCAAAATCCTTCAAAGGCTTTCCATAGTTCACAGAGGAAAGAGCAAAATTCTTAAAATGACATAGAAGACCCTAAATTATCTAGCCTGGCAGTAGTCTTGACCTCAAAATTCTTACAACTCTCTGACTCTTGCACGTGGCTTCATAACTTCCTGCCTTTGCTCTTAGTGGATCCTTTGGTCTGAAAAGGCTGCCTTCTATCCCCATCCTCTTGTCCAAACAAATACCTATTTATTTGCCAAGACTCAATTCCAGATACCCGCTTCTATAGAAACTTTCTATTTATCTTACCAGACTCCCAGGATAGAACCGACCAATCCTTCCTTTATGCTCTTCCCTGCATTTTGTCCAGAGACCTAAAATGTGCTTCCTGCCTCTTGGAAAGAAAGCTGCTCAGTGACAAGGCCCCCACCAGTTCATTTTACAAACCCAAAACCTGGCATGGTCTATGGCATACATCTGGCTCAATCAATGTCGAGTGAATGAATGAATGAGTTATGTAGCCTGTTGTAGGAAAAGGAGTTTCAACTATCTCAAATGTCTAGAATAGTGTCTGGCATATACTCAATAAATATTGTTGAATGAATGATGAATAAATAAATTTTCTCCTTCTTTGACAGTGAACTAGAGACCTGTTCACTCTTTTCAGTGTAATCTTTCCACGTTTTTTTTTTCTCTAATATAACAATGCCCACGGCAGGCTAAGGCAGTCTGTATTATACTACCACTCTCAAATACCAACATAGATAGGAGACAGCCTTGCTGGCTAATTGTTTCACCACTGAAAGCTCCTTGGGAAAGCTTCCTTCTTAGTGTCAACCTTCTAAAATGTACTGCTAAGGACTCAACCTAAAATCTGCTTTATTTTTTCATTGATCTTCTGTACATCTAAACCAAGGCAGGGAAATTCTAACTAACCCAGGGTGAAAGCATCACAAAATCTATTTCCAGTAGGTTTAAATCTCTGAGATTTACATAAAATTCAGGGATAACCCCATAAAAGTGCAGAATAGGCATACTTTCTGGAGGTGGGATGAATTGTTAAGTATTTCCTTCTACTGGCACACGAGAATGCTGATATTTCTATTATAAAATGATAACCTTTAGCTTCTCAATGTTTATAAGAATTCTTTTAAAATGCAAGTACTCCTAGGAAGAAGCAGGATTGATATCTGGCCTATATACATGATCAATAAGAACAGAGTGGTTATTCATAACTGGTATTAGTTTTGATTATTCAGTGCTAGTTTATTGCTAGATATTAAATATATAGCCTATTACTGTAGCCCACAAGGAACCTCACCTTTATAGATCTAGAGCCGAAAGGTCTTTATAGATCATCTAGTTCAATTCCTACATTACATTTAAGAGATTCATTTGTTCGTGCATATATTTACACATTCATTCATTTAACCAATATCTACGGAACACCTGCTATGTGCCAAACACTCCTCTAGGAACTTGGGACACAAGAATGAACTAAGCAGGTGAAAATCCAAATCTTCATCCAGCTTACCTGGTAATGGCAAGGGATCAACAATCAACAATATAGAAGAAAATGATTTTTTTTTTTAACCTGGTTGCTTGGATTTGTCAAGTGGTGATTAATGCAATAAATAGAAGTGTAACAAGGGAGAAATAGAACATGCTATGAAGGAACTCAGGGTGATTGCAGTTTTAATGCCAGTGATCAGGGAGGTCCTCACTGAGAAGGTGACATTTGAAGAAATAAAAGAAGGAAGGAAAGAAGGAAATTGTACAAATATCTAAGGAAGAGGGGTCCCCTAGGGAGAAATAAAAGCTAGTATAAAGACCAAGAATTTGTCTGATTTGTTAGAAGAGAAGAGAGGAGGGGAGAAGGGAAGGGAAGGGAGGGAAGGAACACTGAGGATGGTATGTCTAGTATAGAGTGAGAAGAAATAAGGGAAGAAGAAGATAAGATTCAGAGGATTAGTGAAGGGCCCTTGAAGCCATGTTAAAGAGCTAGTTTTTGACTGTGAGATAGGAAGAGATTGAGAGGTTTGAGCGGAAGAGTGACATGCTCTGCTTACAGTCTGAAAGAATCACTGCTGCCATATGGCAAGTAGACTGAGGCTGGGAATGGTAGAGGCAGATAAAACAGGCAGGAAGTTATTGCAGTAATCAAGGTGAGAGACAGTCATGGTTCAGGCCAGGAGGCAGTGGCAGCGGTTGATGAGATGTGGTCAGATTCTAGACATATTTCAATAGTAGACCCAAGAGGATTTGCTAGCAAACTTATTATGAAGAATAAGAGAAAAAAATGACAAGAATACCTCTGGGCTCAGCAACCATAACTCAATGCTTAGGGCACTGGCCACATACACCAGGACAGGTGGGTTCAAACTGGCCCAGGGACTCTTAAACAACAGTGACAACAACCGCAACAACAACAAATAGCTGGGACTTGTGGCAGGTGCCTGTAATACCAACTACTTGGGAGGCTAAGGCAAGAAAATCGCTTAAGCCCAAGAGTTTGAGGTTGCTGTGAGCTGTGATGCCACAGCTCTCTACTGAGAGCAACATAAAAAAAAAAAGAAGAAGAACTCTGAGGCTTTTGTTGGCATGAGCAACTGGAAAGATGATGTTTTCACCGACTGAAATGGAAAGGCTGAGGAAAAAGCAGGTTGAGGGGAGTGGTGATGATCGGGAGCTCAGTTTGGGGCGTTCTGAATGTGAAGTACCTACTAAATATCCACAGGGAGGCAGGGATAGAGTCGAGTAAGAAGGAGTGGAAGTAGACACTCAAAGCTGTGAACTCCATCAGGTTACCTGACCACTAAGGCACCATCAGAGCGGGACAGAAACTAGCACCCAGGAGGCAGGAAGGAGGCTATCTAAAGGGAAGACCACAACAAGTTCTGCCTTCCTCACAATTTGACCAAGAAAAAAGACATCAGACTAGAAGAGAGCTCACCAGTCAGAGGAAGGATTGCAAATGCTTCCCAATTACTGGGTTCTAATTCTTACTTTCCATTAATTTCTTGACTGTGCCTCCACATTCCTTAAACAGAAGTCTGGTGAGACTGTAAAGAGGGAATGGGTGGGAGCTAACGTGACAGACATCTAGTTCAGCCGCTCGACCGGCTTCAGCAGCAGACACTCCTTGGGTTGCAATCTCAGAGCACCTTAGAGTTCCTGGTGGCAGTCTCAAGTTTTAGAATGGGAACAGAACCTGTTTAGCATTTACAAGCAAAGTGATTATGAGGAATAAGAGAAAGAAGAAAAAATTCAAAACAGCTGGGATTAGATGGGTGGTTGGCTGCGGTCGGGTAGGGAACGTGCCATTTGTGGCTCTTCGTTCAAAGATACCTGGACAAAGGTGAGGTTCTGAACTATTCATATGATGACAATATTCTGTAGAGATCTAAAAAAGTGCCCAATCTACAAGTTTCTCCAAAGCCACCAACCTTCAAGAGTCACTTACTTGGTTCACCTCTAGGCCAGGGCAAACTTTATGCAACAGTTATTAACTGGGGCATATTTACCAGATTTGCTAAGATAACAGGGAAGAGGGGAAGAGAGAGTAAGTAGACCATTATTAGTGACCTGATGGGCACTCTCAGGTGTCCAATCCAGGTACAGCCTCCATTCCCACACAGAGAGTCAGCCAATGGGATCTGGAATAGATGATAACAAGTATTTTTAAGTTTTTAAGCCTTTCTCCCTTTAAAATACACATTTGCACATCTTGGATACTTTTAAAATAATAGAGTACCCAATTCATACGACATACTGGCTGCTTACAGGGAAAAGGTAGTGCAGGAATGTGGGTGAGGAATGGTGGCCCTCATAGGCTCAATGGGAAGAATTAAGAGGGTGATTTGAGAAGTAGTGTCTGCAAGGAAAACATAAAACAAATCACAAATCGGGTTGTGCCAGTTCTTACCTATTATCTCAGAACCAAGCCAACCCATCCATACTCTGCTCCCTTATACTATATTTTTAATATTCTCTTGCCAGATGGATTCCTGTTAGTTTCTGTGAGTGAAAGGAGCTGGTGTGAAATTGAAAGGCAGGAGGAGGGAAGGATACACACTTTCTATTTACAGTTCCTATAAGTGTCCCTCTAGCAGCAGAGAACAACCAGGGTACCAGAGATGCTACACCACTCAGAGGCACAACCACCAGCCGGCTATGTTCCTTAGACACCAAGGACCAGTGACACCAGGCCCTTTTCAGAGAGTGCCAGCCTCACACTATCTCTCCCTTAGAGGTCTGAACACCAGTCAAGTGTCAGACACAGCCTGATCACATTTGCCACCTAGAGGTCAAAGCCCTGGCCACACAGACCAGTCCTCTGAACTCCTAGGGACACCAGCACCCTTGTGTTCCTTCAACCCTAACGGGAGCCACTTCCTACAGGCACAGATCTTGGCATTCCTTTTCTGCTTTTTTAGCCTCTCAGTACCAGCATGATGGTTTTAAGGCCCTTCACAAATTCTTCAACATTTTTCTCTCTGGAAGGTAGACCTTAATTCATCTCTTTATAAGTGTAAGCTGAGACTCCCTTCTGATAAGTAAAATGTGACAGAAATGATAGTGTCTGACTAAGTTATAAAAAATATCACAGCTTCCTTCTAACCCCTGTTTCATAGATCCCTTTCTCTGGGGGAAGCCGGCTGCTATGTCATGAGAACTTTGAGACATCCCTGTGGCGAAGTTCATGTGGTGAGGGGCTGAGGCAGCCTCCTGCGGACAGCCAAGTGAGGGAATTATCTAGGAAGCAGATCCTCTGTCTCTAGCCAGCCCTTCAGATGACTCCAATCCCATCAGAATCTTGACCGCAACCTGGTGAGAGATTCTAAGTTGCCCCTGGATTCCTGAACTTCAGAAACTGTGAGATAATAAATGTTTGTTACCTTAAGTCACTGACTTTTGAGCTAAAAGTAACCAATTCCTTCTATCAAAGTCCTGCTCTGAAATGTCTATCACAATTTATTCCGGATATTGATTGATAGGGTGCTTGGGATCATGAGCAATCCTATGAAGCTCACCCTCAAATATAGGATTCTGGAATTGAGTTACGTACCTCTTTAACTTTGAACATAGCTATAATCTCCTTGCCCATAATAAATTGGATACTGTTAATCTGTAGCAAGCAAGAATATCAAGATGACTTCAGTTATTATCTGAGGCTATTGGGATGAATTGCCCATTGACGGCAAGACTTTGAGTGACAAAGTGACTGAAGAACTTGACAGTTATGGTAATAAGCACAGCTACAAGAACGGGGCTGAGATTTCTCTGATATCAAGTCACAAAAGACCAGAAACTATCTTTGGTAGCCATAAATTGTCTTATATTCTGGGGGTCACTAGGAAGCTATGACTGCAGATAAGACCAACATATAATTATGTAAAATTACAGGATTATAATATAAGATAAACTAATAGATGGACCCTGTTTCTATGGGAGAGTTCAGATATTGTTTGGAAGGAATGGATGCCTGCGAGTGGAAAGGAAGAAATTCTGTTCAACTCAGACAAGGTTGACTATTTTTAATCAAATATCCTTGAGCCTAACCTGCCAGAAGAAGCAATCCCTTACATTTTAAAAGAGTAGCCTTTTCTTCTTTGATACCCTGTGATAACCTCATGTGAGCCTGCTGCCTTCAAAAAGGATGCATATCACCTCTCGCTGCCTCAAGACCTGTAACTAGAGTCGGATCTCAACATGCTCCAGGGAAGCAAGTGACAAGACATATCTGGGAGAAGAGAGTTCATACTCCAAATGAATAGCAAAATTTTCAACATACACATTAGCAGAAACTTGGAGAACAGATATGAGAGTAGATTCTAGGTGTAGTAGACCCAGAAAGAAAAAAATGTTAGTTCAAATCAAACATATCATTGTGATTTAATTTTCTAGAGAATGAAGTCGCTATGAGGGGTTGCAACAGGTTGGCTGATTATCTAAGACATGGAATGTTGGTGACCTAGTTTGACCAGGATAAGATGCCAGAACTTCTTTGGCATAAAATAGAAGAAAGAAACGAGAGCTTAGAAAGATAGAAAAATTGTCAAGAACCTCAATACCCATCCCCACTGTGTCCCTTGGGAAAGTTGAGAGTACACCCCCTTCACTAAGGCATTGACATATGATGCATTAATAAAAGGGGCACTACTAACCTCCTAGAGGAGCCCTGTGGTAGGTGACTGTCTTCTGTAAGCTAGGGAGGATGGTGGGAAATGCCACCATTACAATGGGATTCCTGATTTTAAAATAGATGGTAGAATTCTGGAATAATAGAGGCCAAATAATAGCATTTAAACACTAAAGACAAGGTAAGCACAATTACTATAATGAGCAACCGTGTTTGACCTGCAGGTATCATCAGTAGTGGCTAACTGATCACATTTAAATAAAACATATAGGCAACCTCCTAAATAATTATATGTATAATATAATTATAAGCAGACCAACTCAAAGTCTAATAAGCAGAACTCTGACTTGGATCACTGCAATGAAAAAGCACATCTCTTCACCTAGTTCAGCTCTAAGCAAGTTTGTTGGCTTAGTTCTTGGTGCCTTTGATAAGGGTTCATTCAACACTGCCAAAATTATACTCTAAAATACTCCTCTAAGCTTCCAACAAGGGTGGGCCAATCTAATTCTCTTTTCTTATGTTTTTTTTTTTCTTTTTGGGGGGGCCTATGTGAAAGGCTACTGAACCATGAGTTGCTGTAAATTTGTTCAGTGACAATCCCAACTGCAGAAGTTGCCACAGACATAGCATTTTAAAGAGGTAAATTAGGATAAGCCTCCGAAAAATGCCTTTTTATCACTACCACTTGCATGTCACATCACAAGCAGTTTGTTTTCACCTATAATGGATGGCAACATACTTTCATGAAATTACTTCAGTTCTTACTCTTCCAAAGTCTGACATAATATGCCCACAGAGATCTTGATCACTAATACATTTTATGGAATGTCAACTACACTGACGAAGTCATGCTTATGAGCAGACACTGGCAGGAAACTTACACAGCTTAGGAACATGCATCCCAGAAAGTAGGACATAGATAGACCTCACAAAATTTGCAATCTAAGAATGTCTTTTAGATATCCAGCTTGCCTACTGGCACCATTGACACAGACAATCTGTCAAGTAGAAGATCTGAAATAGATCATCCCAAGTAATTTCAACTACTCCAGCATCCACACTATTAAAATTGGTCTTAGTCCATTTGAGGAGCTATAATTGAATACTATAGACTGAGCAATTTGTAAATAACATAAATTTATTTCTTACAGCCCTGGAGTCTGGGACTTTCAATATTAAGACTCCAGCAGAAATATTCATCTACTTCCAAGATGGTGCCTTGCTACTACTGCATCCTCACATGGCAAAGGGGCAGAAGGAACAAAGGGACAACGTCTTTCATAAGGGCATGAATCCCACCCACGAGGGCAGGACAGTTATGAGCTAATCACCTCTTAAAGGCCCTATCTCTTAATGTTACTGCATTAGGGATTAAGCTTCAATATGAACTTTGGAGGGACACAAACAATCTACCTACCTTGGGTATCTTCTGTGCAAAGAGTGGGTAATTAGTTCCTTCCAAATACCAAACATTTTCTGAGATATGTCACTGAAGAAACCTGGACTACATGTGATTTGCCCCCACATTGCAATGTATAGGACTTGAGAGGTAAGCTGGGGGACAGGAGGATATGGGAATACATCTTCCAAGCAAAGTACAAAGAGTGAGATCTTCCTACAATCGCTGTTTCCTTTCACTCTGTCATTTCTAATTAATCCCAAGACTCTCTCCTCCTGCACCTGGACTCAGCATCAGAATCCTTCCAAGCACAGTGTACAAAATAATCTCCAACAAGCCACTGTGAGAAATAAAACAGTCTCTTAAAATAGAGTGAAAGGATGTGTATGTATTTCAAAGCCTTTTGTACACAATAAATATATATAATTTTTATTTGTCAATTAAAAAAATAAATTTTAAAAATTAAAAAGTATATATGGTACAGAGTGAATCCAGGCACAACATTGAATGAAATTACAAAAACTTACTGAGAGAAATAAGGAGAAGGAGAAGGAAGAAGAAGAAGAAGAGGAAGAGGAGGAAGAGGAGGAGGAGGAGGAAGAGGAGGAGGAGGAGGAAGAGGCTGCCAAGTAAAGGGTGAGAAGTGAAATATAAATATATCCAAGTAAAGAAAAGAAGAGCCAGCGTATCTTGTGGAGTCAGGGAGAGTACAATTACAGTTATCTATCAGTTCTGACAGTGAATCAATCTTCTGAAACAAGTTCATTGTTTTTTAATTTCAGATTAATGCGAGGTTGCAAACCATTAGTAACATTGGGTTGGTTAGGTCAAGTCCCCGTTGTAGTTATGCTCTTCACCCACAAGGTGTGCCATGTTCCCTGTTAGGCATCTGTTAAGTGAAAGCACATCAATCCTCCCTAATCCTCCCTTCTCTTAATTGAGTTTTTCTCTTATGGAGATGTGTATTTATTCATCTACTGGCTTCATTTTAGTATTGAATACATTGGATACTTGTTTTTCCATTCTTGTGATACTTTACTAAGGAGAACATTCTCCAACTTCATCCAGGTTAATACAAAAGATGCAAAGCCTCCATTTTTAAAAATCATTTTCTTAACACTAAGGGACAGAGGAGCCCTGGCACAGGGGGACTCTGTCCTGAGAAGTTACATGGGAGCTACTCATTAGTTCACATGTTGCTTCAGGGGCGTGGTGGCTCAGTACAGGCACCTCCCCTTAAAAATGAGATTGAATCAGGAGCTCACCTGGGCCTACAAGGACAGAAATCTCTCTCTCTCTCTCTCTCTCCTGCCAAAAACAATCAAGAATAATATTTAACATCTGTCTAGTTCACAGAGGCTTAGTAAGTTTCCATTTTAAGAAAACAGAGCTTGCCATCAAGTTAAGGAAGACTTTCTGAGAAAAGTAATGGATAAATGGAACAGTATTATTAGGGCAGAATATTTGGCTCTTTGCTAAATAGCCTTGAAATTGACAAAATGGTAGACTGTAGCTTTTTGTTTATCATATCCCAAAAAGGAACTAGCAGCAAACATTTTACATTTTATTGAAAATCTCAATAAATGTTGAATTCAAGTTGGTAAAATAGCAATCCTAAAATTTTATTTTTCTCTGTTTTTCTTTTGCAATTTTTATTTATGATTTCAGCTAATCAAAATATTAGAGCTTTTTATTTAAAAAAAATCTTCAATCAGAGGACTAGACTGACTAATTTCATTGTAATTCATGTGAGAAACAACACTCCTCTTAGAAATGGGAAGTAAGCAAGCACTAAACTAATATATTTTGCATTATTTTCAGCTGCCCCAGAGCTTGGACCACTAATGCCTGGTAGACAAACATTGATTGTTAGATTGCAAATTTTCCTGGAAGCAGGCCGTCAGGTAGGCAGAGAGGTAGATGAAGGCTCTTATCAACTCAGCTACTCCAATCCTATCACAGTGGCCTCCTTTGGCCAAATGTGTCCCTACCCAAGATTTCTACACGTGCTGTTTCCTGACCACTGTGCCCTTTCCCCAGATAACAATATGGCTTGGACTCTATCTTCTTTGAAGTTCTTTCTTCAAGTCACCCTGTCAAGGACACCCTCTCTAGTCACCCTTGTAATAGTTCAGTGCCTCCTGGACTTGGTTTTCCTCAGCAGGTATTACAATTTGGTATAGCCTATGTTTCACCTTTTACATTATATTGTCTATCTATTAAACCAGTGGGTCTCAACTTTCCTAATGCCACGATGTATTTTCATTGTTACAAAGGGGTCACGACAGGTTGAGAACTGCTGTACTAGACTATAAATTCCACCAGGACAGGAATAGTTCTATCATTATGCTACCTCCAGCCCTCAAAATGGTATCTGGCATACAGCAGACATTCAACAAATATCTGTAAAATGAATAAATAGACATGCAATCGTTCTCAAAAACACAAGATAAAGAATGTCAATGAGCATCTTACACAGCCTTCAAATCTTCTCCCTTTCTTCCTGAGCCCAGGTGCTATTTTACTCAGATCTTGAATATACCCAGTTTTGTAATTTTATTCCAAATATACTAAGTTTTTTTAGTAGAAGACAGACAGTCCTGATAAATTATGAATGCCCTAGGAAATTTCAAAAATTCTATTCCCTGCATTGTTCATAATACATTATACTTTGACATTTATAGAAATGAAAAACAAATAGAAATTAATCTCACCTTTAAAATATGAATCCTATAAAAGTTATTGGATGATATTTATATCATACATCTTCAAAGGACATATAATATTTGGCTTTAAAATTCATTACTACTTCACAATTTAGAATTTTTATATCAATGGATATTTATTTTTGATAATCGTTAATATGTCTCCAACCAATACATTCGCTAATCCAATAATATTCTTTTTTATTCTTTGCCTGAACTTTAAAAATTGTTAGTACTCAATTTTTTAACCTTCATCCAAGGGCTACTTTCTGAAAGTGGACTACATATTCTGGAAAATGAGAGCAAGCTGTTGGAAAGATAGAATTAGAGAAGTTGGAGGACATTTAAGCAATGTAAATGATCAAGAATATGTAATTCTATTAAGCAGAGCAGCTGGACCCAAAATTTTACCTGCATGCCCACTGGCTACATGCCTGCTAATAGGATTTTATGGGCAGAGTCCCAAGAAGAGATTGAAACAAAAATGCCACAAGACGTCCACATACCAAGTGCTCCCCCTTGAGTGGATTATGGAAAAAGTACAGAGCAAGGACTATTTGAACATTTCAGATATAGAAGATTTACAGGAGAAGGGGGAGAGGGACACAAGAAAGCCATGCTCATTGAACCAAACATACCTCAAATGAGTCAAGGTACAAACGTTATCTCCTCATGGTGTGTAGATTTAGAATCAAGAACGAAATGTCCTCTTTAGCACCTTTCAGGGTTGCATTAAATCAATCTCTGTGGCTTGCAATAAAGCACAAATAATTTAGATCAAGTTAGAAGACCATATTCATTGTTTGCTGATTATTCCACATTGAAGCAAATGAAATAATAGTCTTTCCTATTCAAATCCACATAGTTATACATCATTGTTGAAAATCGATCATAGAATTTATAATCTAAACAGAAGATAAAGTAAATGTCTTTTGTAAAATTTTAAGGCCAAGCACGGTGGCTTATGACTATAACCCTAGCACTTTGGGAGGTTGAGATGGGTGGATTGTTTGAGCTCAGGACTCTAAGACCAGCCTGAGCAAGAACACCCCCATCTCTACTAAAAATAGAAAAAATAGCTGGGCATTGTGGCAGGTGCCTATAGTCCCAGCTACTTAGGAGGCTAAGGCAAGAGGATCTCTGGAGCCCAGGAGTTTGAGGTTCCTGTGAGCTAAGCCACCACAGTACTTTATCCAGGGCAACAAAGTGAGACTCGGTCTCGAAAAAATATATATACAATTTTAAGAACCTAATGCTTAAATTTAATTTAGCTGTTGAATTCCTTTTCTCCTTCATATTTGAAGGTCCTTGTATATATATCACTTCTAAAACTATGATATATTATTATCAACCCCCTAAAATATGTAGACTCAATAAGATCAAAGATTCCTATGTTAATGCTGTTTTATTCTCTGATGCATCCTTCACACATGAAACATGCCTGGCACAAAGAAAGCACTCAATAAATATTTATAGAACAAATGAATGAATGAATGATGCTATTAAAGTAGCTTCCTGAACATGTAGATATACATAGAAAGACTAATCCATAAGAACCTACATAAGGACTGAGCGTCGCAAAATTTTTCTTAAATGTTTGGTTTAGGCTAAGTCTTCTTAGAAAATTTAAAAGGGGTCCATGGCTTTGAAAAGTTTATAATTCCATTATAAAATCAAAATTGGACTATAAAATAATTAAAGAATAAAGAAACACATAAAGTAAACCATGAAACTGTTACTTAGACCATCTGTATAGTTAAAGTTCACAGGAAGAAAAATAGAAAAGCAATGTGACCTTCATGGAAAGCTTCATTGAGAAGAGGCAATCTGAATCAGGCCTTGAAGAATAAGAATAATTTCAGCAGGAAGAAAGAAAAGCTAACAGCTTATACAAAGTTTCAAAATTATGATTTAGGATAAGATACAAGTCAAAGAACTCAAAGATAAACTCACAGAACCCCCAGGGGTCCACACTAAAGAAATTAAGAGACCCTAAATTATGATGAAAATTCTGACTGTCAGACTCAGGATTACTGTGTCCACTAACTTATCAGAAAATACTTCTTGTGTGTTTACTATATCCTAGGAATGATGGGAAGTGCTAAGGATCTATATAAAGTCAACAAAATAAAGTCTTGGCCCTCATGAAGCTCATATTCTGATGGGAGAGGTAGACAAGAAACAAATGAATAAGAGGATTTGAGAAACTACAATGTTTTGAAAGATATAAATAATATGGCTGGGAAAGTTTAGTCTTGGATAGGATAGTCAGAGAAGGCCTTCTGAGGTGGTAACATTTGAGTTGAGTCCTTTATGAGCATGAGAAAGGGGCCGTTAGTAGGCAAAAGATTCCAACTACTTTGTGGATCTGAGTATGGAAAGCGTATGGAGGAATGATGATTAAGGAAGAAGCTGCCACAGCACGGATGATGCAGGAGCTACAGGCAAGCAGGAAACTGACCTGCACCCGGAAGTCTAGAGAGTTCTAGCACACGAAATGGCGACTATGAGAAAGACTGAATATGAAACACGAACAAAAACTAGAGGGACTAAATGAAACTCAGGAGACAGGTATAATCAATTCCAACCCACACTGGGAAAAAAAAAAAAAGAGCTAAAAGTTTTTCAAAGTTGTAGAAAACCACAAACCCGCAGATCCAAGAAGCTCAACAAAAACAATGCAGAAGAAGAAACAAGAAGAAAACCGTTCCAAGATACATTAAGTTTCTAAACAATAGTGATAATGAGAAAATCTTATCAGCAGCCAGAGAAAGAAAAGAGGCACTATACTCAGTGAAAGAAAAATTTTAAAATAAAAAATGACAGTTCACTTCTCATCAGAAATTTTGCAAGCCAGAGAATAGCAGAGAGCTATTTTATAGTAATAAAAAGAGAAAGAAAGAAAACCAACCTGTCAACCTAAATCCTTTACTCAGCCAACTATCTTTCCAAAATTATGGCAAAATAAATGCTGCTTGAATAAATGAAAGCAAATAAATTTAATGAGTTAAATGAAATGGATAAATTCTTTGAAAGATACAGTTCAAAGTTCATCCAAAAAGAAATAGATTAAATAAGTAGCCTAATATGCATTTTAAAGTTTTATAGTTAAAACCCTTCCTGTAAGGATCTATCTGGGTCCAGATGGCATACCTGGTGAGTTTTACCAATTATTTATGGAAGAAATAAAAATTTCATACAAACTCTTTTAGATAATAGGAAGGAATACTACTCAATTCACTTTATGAAGCTAAAGGAAATCCAAATATTTTATTTCAAAATATATTTCTTTGACATATTTTAAGATGGCTACCACAGGTCTAAAAGACAAAAGGCTGCAAAGCTCTCTTTTGGTAGGGAGGGGAATTTGTATCTGTGAAGAATCTCCATTAATGCAGCCAGGTCTTTCCTTAAATGATAATGGAAAGATTAACTGAGAGTCTGATACCTTTAAAAGTCTGGAAAGAAACATTAGCCACTTATTTTCTCTGAGGGCTGCTGTCTGTAAGTGTTCATGTACATAACAAGACCACCTTTGCTACCCAAGCTTCCTTCCTTCTTTCTCTCATAACCTATCTTGCCACTAAAACTTGTTTTGCCACAATCCAAGCCTCCATTCTTAATAAATCGCCATTTCTCTTTGGGAAGTTGACTCTTCCTTCTGTAGGCCTCCGTGAATACATATTAAGTAATTTTGTCTGCCCTTTTCTCATATTAATCTGCCTCCTATCAGTGACTTTGAAACCACCCTTACAAATTGAGGAAGGGGTGCAAGGTGAGAACTACAGTGAGGGGTCCAAAACTCTGTGAAGGAACAGGCATAGCTAAAAATAAGAAAAATAATCAGCCTCTGCCCCCTCATTTGCTTGGTAATAGTCAATCACGCTCCCCTTGTTGGCTTCTCGGTAATTGCCACTTTGGAGTGCACAGGTGATGGTTGTAAAGATTTCTAACTTTCTCCATAGATAACATCACCTCTTGGAAAACTAAAAGTACTTTCTAAGATAACTTCCAAGTCCTGCATTACAGTAGCTTCCCAGACTGCCAGCCCAAACTAAAAAACTGACTCGACTGGTCCTAGGAACAATCCCCCACCCAAGAACCTGGTCCTACATTCCAGTGCATTGGCAGACCCACCTAGGCTGGCGCCCCAAACTCAGCTGATTAACATCTGAATTGCCTGATTCTCCACCAAAATATCATTAAAACTCCTATCTCCTGAATTCTCA
>CAUYQV010104091.1:0-18225 GCA_963574575.1 Galagoides demidoff | reverse complement strand
AACATTCTGATACAAATATCTTTGTTGTAATGCGATTTTTGGTTGTCTGGGAATATACCTAATAAAGGAATTGCAGGGTCAAACGGCAGGTCTATTTTTAGTTCTCTAAGTGTTCTCCAGATGTCTTTCCAAAAGGAATGTACTAGTTTACATTCCCACCAGCAGTGTAGGATTGTTCTCTTTTCTCTACATCCACGCCATCATCTCTGGTTTGGGGATTTAGTGATATGGGCTAATCTTACTGGAGTTAGGTGATATCTCAAAGTAGTTTTGATTTGCATTTCTCTGATGATTAAGGATGGTGAGCATTTTTTCATATATCTGTAGGCTGAGAACCGATCTTCTTCAGAGAAATTTATAATAATCATTGTTTAAATAGAGGATTAAAATGCAGTAACATCATAAATGGAGCCTCCTCTAAGTGGCTCAAATTGATGATTTAGTGAGCTCTAAGCCACATGTTACTCATTTGTAGGCAAGGTTCTGTGAGCACTCTCGGTCTAAAGAACAGAGAAGGGCTATTCAGCATGGCCAGTTTCCTTTTGCAATAAATGCAGACAGACTAGTTTAGCAGAATATAAAAAGTGATGTTCCAGTGAGTTGCCTGTAAGCCTGGGACTGAGAATGCAGCAAATTCCTTCATCTGCAGAGCGATCCAAAGGCAGTTCTCCTGCAAGGCAGGACCTGACAGCACAAAACGGGGACCTCCAGGTGGTTCAGCTATTATGGTTGGGTCTTTGGGGACCAGGTAATTAATAACAAATGAACAAGAAAAGGAAAGCTACATTCTGTTCCTTTAAATGCCTTGATGTGATGGCTGTTTGAAGTTAAATAATGTTTTAAAAATGCCATCCTAAAGCAAATGTATGTAAAATAATTTTATAACAATTAACATACTATCACAATACACCTGAGCAGTATGATTTCCAAACCCTGACCCGAGGAAAACCCGTGATCGCCGTGTAAATAGCTTTCCTAAAACGTTGTGGGATTTGAAAAAAAAGTGAAGTACGATAAAAGTCAAGTAAACTTCCTAGAGCTTGAAAATGAGGCACCTGGAATCTTGAGTCTATAAGAATTCAGCGAAACACAACCAAGACCGAAACAGAGTAGCACTCAGAAGCCATGAAATTCTCTCCACACTTTGCACTCGTTACTGGGTACTGGCTAGCAGTGTAAAGAGAGCGAGGAAAAGAAGCACCAGAGAAAAAGATGAATGTGGTGAATACATCACTGTACAAAAAGGAGAAATAAAAAAATCTCCTCAGTTCTCTTATTAGGCATCTGATCAGTAATTTTTTTTTTTAAAAAAAAGAAACTTCATCATGATAGAAATAGCAAATTTAAAATCATTTTAATAGTTTTTAATATTAAGTAAAGCTATACAAATATAGTGTTATATCCACATAGGTGTGTTAAGACATCGCTTATAGAATAGACCTTTATGAATTATACGTACTAATATTTCTTTAAAAAGTTCAATAAAGCTAGGAAAAATGTGAATCACAATTGATAACTGGTGCATGATAATAATTCAGGAATATCTTGGCTCTGCTTCTTGAAACCAGGTGAGAAAGTAAGAATTAATACATATTCTTCTTAGCAGAATCTCAAGAACGGAAGAAAAATTATCCAATGTATTCAGCCCTACTATGAAACCAATAATAGCCCAAGAATACGGGCAAAGGGCAGAGGGAGGGGAGGGTAGTGGGGAGGATGAGTGGAGGGAGGGTAATTGGTGGGATCACAACTGTGGTGCATCTTACCTGTGAAATTTACTAGTTGTAGAATATAAATGTCTTAACACAATAACTAAGAAATTTCTGTCAAGGCTATGTTAACCATACTTGATGAAAGTATTTCAAATTGTATATAAAACCAGCCCATTATACCCCATGATAGCACTAATGTACACAGCTATGATTTAATAAAAGAACTAATATAGTAGGAAAACTGTGTTATGCAGTGGCTAAAAGCAAAGATATTTGGCATTCACATATACATGAATTTAGGTAGCTTCAGAGTTTCAGGTTGTAGAACTAAGCAAATTAATCATTCTGTGCATTAATTTTCTGATCTGTTAAATGGATAAATAACACTGCATCCCTTCATAGGAGGGAACAAGTTAGGAAATCTCTGGTATAAAATAAATATCAGACCTTCTTGTTATGCCTTTATTTCCTGTTCCTGGGCTTCTGCCTTCTTCATTCCTTCTTACCCACCCTCCCACTATTAATCCTCATTTCATCTTGAGAATTAGGATATCATTCTGCACAACTCTAGGAGAGCTGGTCACATTGTCTTCCAGGTGACTGATGCTCCCTTGGCTGTCTGTGACCCTGTGGTCTTACAAATCAGAACATAAATATTTGCTCATGGAATTCAAAAAAGAGACTGTCTAATTACATAATTGACATCCTAATGAGTTGGTGAGGCACTTGATCTTCTGCTACCCACATCTAATATCATCATAATTGCCCTGCTAGATATATTCGGGACCCTGTTATGTTGTTCCCTCCCAATGTGGAACTTTGCAGAAATAACAGGAGCCTACAGCAGCAAATACTCTTTCTCCAGTGTCCAATAGAAACCTCTAACCCTAGGTAATGGGCATCTCCAGAATGACCCCCCTCCCCCATGCTGGGCCTGAGTCTGCTGCACATTTTGGCTCATCCTGCTGTCGAGTACAGCCTCTCTCTTTCTTCCCACTGAAGTCTTATTTGTCTTTTACAGTCCAGCTTTTTTATGAGTCACTTCTCAGCTTGTTGATCCATCCCTTTTCTCATCATTTTCTGGGTAATGTTTAGCAAAGATTCTGTTCTTGGTACTCTCCTTGAATAGTTTCATGTGAGTTGAACATTTCAGCTTTCCAGGTTTTAGAGGAAACCAAAGACAAAATTCATTTCAGGAAGACCACACAGAAACAAAAATCACAATATACACAAGTTATACTGATTATAAAGTCATTTCTGTGTCAAGACTACTCCCTGATATGACAGAGAATGTGGTCTCAGAGCGTGTTCTGTAACAATATGCCATCACTGTGTCTTGAAACTCAGAATGCCTATCCTTACACTGTTTAAGGTCTCTGTCACTCAGAATCCTGGTCTCTGGTTATTGCATCTTATGACCAAGTAATCGTGCCTGGAATCTGGGAAACCAACAAAAAGAATTTTTAATTAGTAAATCAGGCACATTCTCAAACAAGTGAAACGGAACTGAACATTATCTAGCGTCAAAATGAGTGAGGAGACTACACACTGATCCAGATAATATGCCTTTCTGGAATTACTGAGCTATACTAAATTGCTTAAAAATCTATAGCAAAGAAACCCCCCAAATTAGCCCTGTCTTCTTAATTCGATAATGCTCTCAGTAGAGGCTGTGTTCTACACCTTCACATCATCACCATGGTGAGTACATCATAGGCACTAAATGTATTCTTATAAATTGCTTTTTTTTTTTTAAACTAAAGTGAGTTTATTGAAGTAACAAAGAAACAAAAGGAAGATTACCCCATAGACAGAGCAATGGCTATCTCTCAGAGCAATACAGCGTAGCCATAAATTGCGTTTTATTTGATTATGGGGTAGCTAAATTACAATCCATATCTGAGACTGCTTTCTCAGTGAAAGCCTGTTGTGTAATTTGCTGTGGTAACAAATGACCCTCACGTCTCAGGGACTTAAAATAACAAAGGCAAGTCCATCAAAATTTGTGACTCTTACCCAAGTTATCTCCACACCAGGACTGTGGCTACTAGACCACCTCTAGCTAGAATGTAGCCAGTTGTAGTGACAAAAGGCAGACAGTGTGAGGCACTGCCTGCTGGCCTTAAAGTTTCCACAAAGAGTGACACATTACGTCAACCAATGTTTCTAGAACCAGGCCACCAAGCAACCCCAGGTGGGGTCAGTAGGATGTGGATGTGTTTTAGACTGGAGTCCCAGGACCACGTCCTTCATATGGAAGTGGTTTATAAAGAATGTGTTCCCAAGGAACTCATCCTGGGTAGGGGAAGGAGGAGGACAAAGCCAGGCAAGGTAAGGGTCTGAAGTAGGAGTGCAGGGAGGTTAAGCTTCAGTCCCACACCACCAAACCATGGGAGAACCCTGCTGTGTGGATGACTCTTCTCACTGCAGATGAGGAGCCTGGGCTTTCATGCTCCTTTACACCCATGCACGGTGAGCAGCTATGGGGGAGGCCGTTCAGGATCTCTGAGCCACAGAGGTCAGTGCTGGCAGCAGCCAAGGGCAAGCCTCCCAAGTGGAGATTCAGGTGTTGCTTTGGAAAGCACTTGAGAGATAAGAGAGGCAACACTCAGAAAGGTAAAACAGGGTTTTAGGAGCACCCAAGGAAAGCACAAGACTTTCACCGCTTGCTGAAAAATACATAATCATCCTCTGGGGGGAGGGAGGCAAAGGGAAAAGGTATTGAACATGAGTGAAATGGCAATGCAGTGGGCTCCAGTCAGCCTGGAGTCACTAAACTTGCTCATACAATGAGTTTCTGCTCTCAGTTCAAAACCCAAGATCTCTCAGTGCTGCTTGGGAGTCTCTGTAGCATGTAGGGACACAGTACTAAAAAAATGACTTATCTGGCCACCCCCTACCACATTTTCACCAGAACACACACAGACAGACACACAGACACACACTCGAAATGTACAAGAGTGGAACGATGTGTGAACAGATAGTACTACATCCAAAATAATATTAAAGTATCCAGTATCATTGGATATTGGACATTTGAGTCTTGCAGCCTTTTCCGTTTGTGAACATTCCCATTCCCATTAAATAATTAAATTAAATTAGATTTGATTGCAGGTACTTTACACCTATAAGGTTTTATGGGACAGTCATACTCCTATGTCTTTTCCCTGAGCCACTGTTTCCTGAGTCACACGCAAGGTTTTCCTGGGCTCCGTGTAACCCACTCATGAGTATTAGCTAAGGATGCAGTGGGAAAACTCTGGATTTTGTCCTTGTCCCAGGCTGTCACTCAAAGGGCCCTCAGTTTTATCTTGTACTGATTAGATGAGAATCAATAGAGCTATTCAACCTTGCAAGTCCCTGAATTTCTGAACTCTCAAAATGCTCTTTTATTCCTGCTTGTAAACAGGCCAAATCTTTTTTTTTTCTTTTTTCTTTCCAGAGATCCCTTCTTGGTTATAAAGGTATTACCTTTTCATAAAAAGCATCCAATAGAAAATAATTCATCCTATAAGTAGTCTCTTTTCCTATTTTTTTAAAACCCACAGTAATAAGCTCATTAGAGACATTATTTATCATTCACTTTATTGCAAGTAGTAGGTCTTTTTCAATTTTTTTTTCCCAAAGTGCAACATGAATAACCGTTTTTCTGGCTTCAGATAACATTTTTTCCACTGCGTATAGCCTCGTTTCCACAGCCAGTGCCACATAATGTAGATTTTCTTGCTATCACAGCATCCCACTTTTGTTATTGATTTCTGTATTTCTCAGGAAGCAGGTTACACTGCAATTACAAATAAGCCCCAAATCTCCGTGGTTTACAGTAAAAAGTACATTCTTTTTTTCACGTGCCTTTGGGTGGCTGAGATTCTGATCCATTTCCTTAATTCCAAGATATTGACAATCATTCCCTTCATTGACATCCACGCTTTGTTGCTGCAACCATGAGTTCAGCAGGGTAGGGAGACTGCATTTTTCCCAGATAGACCCTCATAAGACCAGGAGAAACCAGTTATAGAAGACAGGGAGACAACTTGTCCTAGTGACCTCATCTAACAGGCCAAAATCCATTCAGAATTCACTCATATCTCCCAGATCACACTGGGGATATCATTATTCTAAGAAATGAGAAAATTTAGCATGTTCATGTTTTTAATAGAAATGTCAGACACACTTCTGCTGCAGATTCCAAAAAAACCCCAAGATGTCCCTGAATCCTCATGGTGCTCATAGTAAAATTGCCTATTGCCTCTAGTTCCGCTGTCCCTCTCATGCTCTGCCGTTTCTAGCATATTGAGTTTCACCCTTTTTGATTTACCATAAAAAAAAAAAACTCTGCCTTTTCTAGGATGATAGAAGCCTCTGTGTGTTACAGAGCATAGTTACAGCCATGGAAACAAGAAGGCCTGCTAGGATTGAGCCTTTGCATAAAAGGACACTTCAAAATATCGCCTTTATGTCGGTCGGTCCCTTACAAATAAATGTATCCTCTTTCTAACATTTCCTTTATAAAGCTTATCACATGCCCACAATCTACCTTTCTAATCACAGGATGTGCCTCTCGCAAACTAGAACCTGACTTTGATAAATTTATATGAAATGAAAGTAATATAAGTGCTCCTTTCTCTCACATAGAAAATGAAATGTCGGAGTCTCACCTCTTTTGGTTTCTATTTGTCCCAAGGAAATTAATCTTAACAATGTACAGTTTGACTCACATGGGTCAGTACTTTGCCAGGTCTCATTGTATTTGACACCACTCTAGTTTCCCAGAAGAGTGCAGAAAATTAATATTGAGATGATGAAATTTTAAAAAGAAAATGTGGAGCCGCTGTCCCAAACTCATTTGTGTGTTGGATTTCTAAATCCTAGTTCAGCCATCAGAATCCTCACTTTGTGCTTTTCGGTGTGTGATTATCTCTAGCCCTTTTCCACCACGTACTTCAACCTTTCTCCCATTAAATTATAACTGGTTTCTTGGGTCACAGATCTGATGCTTTTAATCTTCAATCCTTTCATTTTTCTCCTACCTCTTGGCTTTCATTGCAGATTGCACAAGAAATCTTCAAATGTCTCAAGAGAGGAAAACGTTCGAGTGCCACTTGATTCTGGAAAGCAGACATGAACAGCACAGCGCGACGACAGTGTCTTAAGTTCTGGAAAGGAGTGCGATCCACAGCGTACGACACTTTTCAAAAGATAAAGTTCAATGTTAAACTTAAGTCCTTAATTTAGAGAAAGATGGAAATTGTTTTGATGTATTTTCTTCAACTTAGAATGACAGTAGATTGGAGCTGAGGTAGACAAGTTTAAAAAGTAGAAGCATAAGTGGATGCTTTCAGTTACAAAAGAGAAAAGTACTTTCCAGAGACTTCATTCTTCCTCTCCGTGGAAAGAAATAAGACTTCAGTAAATTATTTTCATCACATCGTCTGTGGAATCAGGTGTTGAGGTGAAACTACAGAAGCATCTGTAGTTGCTTGGCCAAAACATCCGTGTTCTCTGAGTCCCACGCATGTAGTAAACTGAACTTAGCATGCCCTGAAACATAATGGTACAGGGAAAAACAGATGAACTCGTGTCAAAATCCTGAACCAGCAGCAAGTACTCATGTATTTTAATGACGGTTTCCCAGTGGAATTGATGAACTCCCAGGTTTATTTTTGAGCATACAAGCATAGTAGTATTAGAATGCAAAAAAGATTCCTTGTATGTATTTGAAATCTTTCCCTTTAATATAGTTACAATAAGAGCCCACTGATAACTGCAAATTGCCAACCATGTGATTGATGTTTAATGCAATCATGCCTGGTCAAATTTCAGAATAAACTCTGCAGATCATTAAAACTCATGATCTTTTAACCATGAATACGAAACCATTTTAAAATTGAAGCAGTCTTTACAGAGTTACAATATCAGAAAATGGGCAATGTTGCTGTATTAAATATTTTGAAGAATAAAACTGCAAATTTTTAGAAGTGTTGGATGGTTAAGTTTCCTACTGCATCCATTGGGGTAGATGAGGTTATGCTGTGGCAACCATTAACCCAATTCCCAGGTTTTTTTTTTTTTTTTTTTATAGTTTTTGGCTGGGGCTGGGCCTGAACCCGCCACCCCTGGTACATGGGGCCAGTGCCCCCACTCCTTGAGCCACAGGCGCCTCCCCTAATTTTTTTTTTTATTAAATCATAGCTGTGTACATTAATGCAGTCTTGGATTACAATGTACTGGTTTTATATAGAATTTGAAATAGTTTTATATACAATTTGAAACATTTTCATCAAACTAGTTAACATAGCCTTCACAGCAGTTTCTTAACACTTCGAGAACTAAAAATAGTCTGCCATTCAATCCTACAATTCCTGTACTATGTATATATCCAGAAGACCAAAAATCACATTAGAACAAAGATATTTGGACCAGAATGTTTATTGCACCCCAATTCACAATTACTAAGTCATGGAAGAAGCCCAAGTGCCCATCGACCCACGAATGGATCAATACCTAAGGTTTTAATGCAGTACATGCAATATTTCCTGCTCATGATACATGTCCATCATTAATTTATCAGGGTTCTCTACACAGTTTGATCTTAGTTGAGGACCCTGGCTGATGGATGAGCCAATGTCTGAAACTTTACCGGGCTCCTGGCAGAAAATAAAAAAGAGATAAGGTATTTGGACAGTCTCCTAGTAGCAATTAAATGTTGCAGAAAGATTCAAGGGATCAATCAGGTCTGTCACTCACAGCAAAGTTAAGGGTGTAATCTCTTGATATGTTTAAAAGAAAAATCTCAATTATTTGGAAAACCATACTCTCACACAAACATTTCCACATTCAATAGACAGAATTTCAGTGAATCAAGTGCTTTTGAATTAACTGTATTGGATGGAGAAAAGTTTCAAGAAAACACTCCACTTGTTATGGGGAGTAAAGGGTTATAGTTTACTTTTGCCAGCTGGTTAAATTCAACAGTGGATAACATTTCATTGTGTAACAGATGGGAAGCTGTCTTCACCTCACTGCCATGCTTCTCTGCTTGGCCTTGACCTCCCTCAATGGCTAAGTTGCTCCCTAGTAAACAGGAGAATCTTGGGGAAACATTAATTCTTTCAGATTTTTATCATATGGCTCATTGTAGTCTATATCTTTATGAGATATATATGAGTTAAGCAGAGTTTCAGACAACCTCAAATATTCAGAACATGGTGGCAGGAATGAGAGAATGGAAATGGATTCTTCCAAGGGAAGAAAGCAAAACTGAATCTCTAAAATCATTTAACAAGTTGATTACCCTAATTCAGTAGCATGGGGGTGGATTCCTGGGACCCTTGTGCCTAATACCCTGGCTCTGTTGAAGAACTTGATAACCGTACACTACTTGATCAGGCTTCAAGATCCTTGAACATGAATGTCACTTCAGTTTTTCATTCCATGATTCCTTCAGGGTAACAGCTGACATTAAGTTCTCTGTGTTAACAGTTTATTAATGGTTATGTTAATAAGTTTTATGTAAGTATTCCACACAGTGTATCATTCAGCACATTGTACCCCATAAATGCGTTAATATACAAAGTCATGATCTAACAAAGAAAAAATGAATAAATAAAAAAACAAACAAAAAAAAACCCCAGTTTATTACTCTTCCTTCCCTCTCCTCAGTGCTTTCTCTTTTGACCAAAATCCAACACCTAAAGGCCCCAAAATGAATTTTTGGAAAAATAGAGAGTGTACAAAAAATTATACATATTGTAAGAAAGGAACAAACTATATCGTAATACTCAATATATATCCATAACTTTGTTATCTTGTATATTGTATCTTGTTTCTCCCATAATTGCAGAAGTCAATTGACTGCTACAGCTTTACTAGATTTTTCTCTTTTCTTAAAATGCACATGCATTTTTTTGGCACCTCTGTATGTGGAGTGTGATCCAGTATGAAAAACTGCAATATTTAAAAAATCACGAGCATGATGACATAAAACTGGACATGAATAATGTCACCCCGAGAAATATATGATGAAGTTACACATGTGAGACAATATATTAAAAAAAGAACATCTAAAAATATGAAGCACCACTGGCATCAGAGGGTGCTCAAGAAAAAATAAATTTATTTAAAAGTATAAATAAAAGCCATTATTAACGATTGTTATTTATTTCACACATGAAAACACAGCACAAAAATTTGAGCATTAGCAATGCTCACACTACACATACATTTGGAGCTATGTTTGATTTTTTTTTTTTTTTCTTTTTGGAGGTAGAGCCTCACTCTGTTACCCTGGGCAGAGTGCTGTGGCATCATCATAGCTTACAGCAACCTCAAACCCTTAGGCTCAAGTGATCCTCTTCTTGTGTCAGTTTCTCCAGTAGCTGGGACTACAGGTGCCTGCACAATGTCCAGCTAGTTTTTCTATTTTTAGTAGAAATGGAGTCTTGCTCTTGTCCAGGTGATCTCAAACTCCTGAACTCAAGCAATGTAGCTGCCTGACACTCCCAAAGGATTGCAGGTGTGAGCCACCATGCCAGGCTATGTTTGTATCTTTTGATGAGTCAGTTAATATTTCTCTAAACAGATTCTGAGATTACATAATTAAAATAAGTGTCTGAAAATTTAGATGGCTGGAAGAAAAATGATTTGTGTTGTTCATCTTCTGAGAATGCATATGCGGAAAATTACTTGTACATTTGTAGGACCCCTTTTCCATCTTCACCTCCATGAGGATGTTCACATAAAAATAGATACTGTTGGGTCTGCATTTTCTCTTCCGTACATGAAGCACACATAACTGTTTTACAATCTGGCCAGGAAAAAGTCCCTTATTTAAGCAATGGAAAGAACATTGATTTTGGAATCATTGATTTGGAACCCTTAGTAGATTTCTAGAGTCATGACCTTCAAGCATTAAAAGTATTAGCATAAGGTCAAGAGGTATGTGATCATCAAAATGTGTCCACTCTCATGCTTACTCCTCCCTGTGGTAGTTCCAGTTCCTGCTGAGAATGTCTGTCTCCAAGTAGATTAAATGGAAGCCACATCATCGCTGATTACTGGGGAGGATTCTGTACTGACCACACCTGGGTGGGGTGGGGATGGGGGACTCTGAGTCCATGCTGAAACAACTGACATACATCATAGCACAACTAAAACTAATGGTTTATAGGCTATTTGTTGACTAATTAAGAAACTCTTAAGTTCTCAGGACCACTCACAAGAAAGGATGCTTACATTCTTAGTAAAATGATCTCCAATAATTTGGTGAGAGCAATCGGTCACCTCTACTTGTGTAGGCAGCTGACTTCCTTTAACAGTAGTTAGTAAGGTACTTTTGCATTCCAGAAGTCATTTTATTTGCGTACGGGGAAGAAGGGGGTATAACAATTCTGGATGTTGACATAAAGCCTGATCTATGATTAAGAGGTTGTCATAGACAATCCACATGCATAAGATTTATGTGGATAATTAAAAAAAATTGAACAATTCAGTAATTTCATTACTCTGTAATTACCAAAGATTGAGATCTGAATACCTGAATAGTTCAGATGATAAAAAAAAAAAAAGATTACAGATCCAAATGCCATTTAAAAACTGTGATTATTTTAAATAAAAATGTGTCTTTTGGTGTTGTTTCATGATTTAATAAAAATAAATAAATAAAATTTGTCTTCAATTATACATTTATAGTCCTTTTTGAAGAAAATCAAGTAAAATTTTAATCAACTTCAAAATCAAGTAAAATGAGTAAAAAATTTACTTATTTTTCAGTGATTCCTTGCCGTTAGTTTGAAAATAAGTATTTTTTGTGGTAGTACTTTTCTTTGTTGTTGTAAAAATTTTTAAATGTATTTTAATTGACAAATGAAAATTATGTATATTTGTGGGGTAAATTGTGATGTTTTGATCTATGTCAATGTAGAAAAATTCATCAAGCTAATTAATATATCTGTCAATTTGCCAACTCATCATTTTTTGTGGTAGAAACATTAAAAATCTATTCTTTCAATATTTTTGAAATATACGGCACATTACCATTAACTGTAAAGCAATAGATCACTAAAATTTATTCCTCCAATCTAAATAAGTTTGGCCAACAACTTCCCTTTCTCTGTCCCTCCCCTTGCCCAAAAGCCTCTGGTAACTGCCTTTCTACTCTCTGTCTTTAAATTCTGCATACAAATAAAATTGTAAAAATATTTGTCTTTCTGTGGTTGCCTTATTTCACTTAGCCTAATGTTCTGCAGGTCCATCAACAAATATGTGTATAAGGCTGAGCGCAGTGGTTCACACCAAATCCTAGAACTCTGGGAGGCCAAAGCGGGTGGATCGCCTGAGCTCAGGAGTTCAAGACCAGCCTGAGCAGAGCAAGACCCTATCTCTAAAAGTAGCCAGACCTTGTGATGGGTGCCTGTACTGGGGGAGGCTGAGGCAAGAGGACCATCTGAGCCCAAAAGTTTGAGGTTCCAGTGAGCTATGATGACACGGCACTCCACCAAGGGTGACAAAGTGAGACTGTTTCAAAAAAAAAAGGGGGGGTATATATAAACAAAAACAGTTTCTGTGTCTATTCATTCACTCATATACTTACTATACACACAGAGACTTTTCTGTTTATTGTTTTAGTTTTTGATGTTTTTCTTGAGTAACTGTTAGTTCAGCCACTGCATTTACTTCTAAAAACTCCTTTCCTACTATGCTGAGAATTTTGTAAAAACTTAGTCTTGGCATGGTGGCTTACCCCTGTGATTTTAGCATTTTGGGAGGCTGACATAGGGAATACCATCAGCTTAGGAGTTTGAGACCAGTCTGGGCAAGACCCCATCTTTGCCAGACATGGTAAGAGACACAGTAGTAGTCCCAGCTATACAGGAAGCTCAGGGAGAAGGATTGGTTGAGCCCATAAGTTTGAGGCTGCACTGAGCTATGATCTTGCATTGTCCTCCCTATCTTTTTAAAAAATTAATATACCTAAATTTAGATACTCAGTAAGATATTTAAATGTAGTCTGAGAAGTGATATGCTTCATTTCAAATGTAGACATTCTATTTTTTTTAATTTTTTTTCTTTTTACTATTTTTAGGATTCTAATGTGTCCATGCACAGCCTCTGACTTGCTTTGCATTTCCTTCCTGGTTTTTTGAGTGCAATTGACTAATTAAAATTGTTTGAGCCAACAGTGAAAAGCCAGAAAGACTGAGTGTTTTTCAAATCTATACTTAGGATTTTGTAATTTTTTTAATTTATATTTCTGCATCTTTTACGTAAATGTTGAGGCTCTTGGAATTCTAAATTATAGAACACAACAATTCTATGTCAAAATTCTGCTATATTCTTATATCATAGTTTATTTTCAGGCCTGTAGCCTTATGACATAAAAGCAAGCGATCACTCCTCTATTTTTTTTTTTTTTAATATGGAGTGCTTCACACATTTGTGTGTCATCCTTGCATAGGGGCCAGTTTAATCATCTCTGTATCATTTCAATTTTAGTATGAGTGCTGCCAAAGTTAGCACCAGCCCTCTATTTTAAAGGTGGGAACCAGACCTAGGGAGCAGAGATTTTAACCAACTTAATGAGGTTTATATAGTTAATTATAACAAGGTCCTAGATGACATTTTTAAGCCCATTTCAGTCCTTATCAGGATGGCCTTGGAATATGATAGGGCTAGAGCCATTCAACCTGAGCCCCATAGCCTACATGTGGATTATCTAAGGACTTTTTTGTTTATCTGTGGTGGCAGATATCAAGAAAATTATACACAGATCTTTTTTTTTTAGTTTGCTCATCAGCTTTTGTTAGTGTTTATATATTTAATGTGTGGCTCAAGGCAACTTCTCTTCCAGAGCAGGGAAGAGAAGTCAAAAGGTTGCACACTTCTGCTAAGCTGTGGAAAAGAGATACTCTGAGGGGTAAGTAGCATTCCCTAAATTAGTCTGTGCCTCATTTCATCATCTTCTACATCCTGTGGATTCTTTACAGATTCATAAGACTTATAACATAACATGACATTGGATTCATCCAGGATTCTGTCTTCGCCCTTAATACCTTGAACTGGATCAAAAATGTCTTCTCTGTGGTCTATTAACTCCATTACAGCCTCCCTCTTAACGGCTCCAGAATACTCCATATATTTGCATTTCCTCCTTAGATCCAAATGCCAGATCAGACTTAATCCCTGGACTAGAGTGTATCAGGGTCTTTCCAGTTATGCAAGTGCGATATTTAGCTCCCTACACCAATGTCCACACTTGGCTTTGACAGAGTAACACAAGACAAATAAGTAAGTGAACCAAAATTAAATGCCAGACATATGCTTAAGAAATAGGTTCAATCCAAATGGAGTTCAAAATCTATCAATGCTTAAGCAAAATGTAAGCATCATGATGTAGTTGTCTAGAATTTATTTGCTTTATAGGTTAATGGCTTTTGGCATTGTCAACATTTTTGTTTTTTTTGTTTTGTTTTAGAATGCTAAGGGGAACACATGTTTTGTTTACATTCTTTGTTTTCAGAACAGATTGAGTCAAAGTTAAAAGCCAGTCCTTCACCTACACTGTGCGTGCTTTACACGATAGGTGTGAATTTACCCATTGCCTCCTCCCCACTTCTCCCCCAATTTGATTCTCATTGAGATTTACTTCCATATGTGCATTTAAGTGTTGATTGATTAGTTCCAACTCAGTATTGAGAGCATGAGCTTGGTTCTCCATTCTTGTGATGTTTCACTTAGAAGAATAGTTTCCAGTTCCATCCAGGTCATCACAAAAAATAGTAGATGGCCATTATTTTTTTTACACCTGAGTAGTACTCCATAGCATGCATACACCACATTTCATTAATCCATTCATTTTTTTGTTAGGTTTTTTCCATATCTTTGTGATTATAAATTGTGCTGCAATAAACATTTGGGTGCAGGCGTCTATGACCTCTTTTCCTCTGAATGTACACCCAGCCGTGGGATTTCTGGATTTCTGGTCTACTTTAAGTTCTCTGAGATATCTTTATACCATTTTCCACAGAGGTTGTACTAGGTTGCAGACCCATCAATATATAAGGGTTTCGTTCACTCTGCATACACCAGCATTTTAAATCCAAGTGTTACAGCAAAATTTTACAAAGACTTGCAAAATCCAAAGTATAGATTTGAAAAACACTCAGTCTTTCTGGTTTTTCACTGTTGGCTCAAACAATTTTAATTAGTCAATTGCACTCAAAAGACCAGGATAGAAACACAAAGCTAAAGGCTGGGCACAGACAAATTAGAATCCTAAAAATAATAAAACTAAAAACAACCAATCCCATGCCAAAGTGTAATGTGCTGCTTTTATCTTGGTAGATTTTCTTCATAAGTGGTGGAAGATTTATTTGCTAAACCTGTGCTTTGTTTTACTTTGGGTTTATAAAAAAACAAGTTATACATGAAATACATAAACATCCCTCTCACACAAAGCACACATATACTATACAGTCGCATGCACACACACAGAGGTAGTAAATAAAATAACTTTTTGCAGGGATCTTTATCCATCATAGGCATATTTTATGTAAGTAATCAAGGAAAAAATATGAGTTTGAGTGCTCCAGAAAACGTTTTAGTTTTTAGCCTCTATTGCTAAAGATCTTAAACCAAGTCCCTGAAGTGCTGCTCTCTGTCACAGAACATGTTATTCTTAGTGTCTCTGTAACCTGCTTCCCAACCTCAATTTTATAGAAAATGTTCCTCACAGAAAGATCTGATTTATGCACAGCCAAACAGGAAACAGGTCCTTTGTCATCACCCCTTTAATAGACAATCTGTAAAACTAATCGGCCTTCCAATTATTGTGACAGTTTGGAGCCTTGGAACCAGCTTTCAATTCCACAGCTTCCTCTTTCCATCCCCTTTAGATGCTCTGAAAAGGGAGACAGAGGGATCTTTTCCTGGTCACAACTTGAGATGTTTTTGTACTTACAATTTTACATATCCTTAGTAAAATACTAAGTGATTGTGATATTTAAGATAGGAAAAATATGGGAGGCTCCTGTAGCTCAGGAGATAGGGTGTTGGCCCAATATACCGAGGGTGGTGGATTCGAACTCAGCTCTGGCCAAATTGCAACACGACATAGCTGGGCATTATGGCAGGTGCCTGTAGTCCTGACTACTTGGGAGGCTAAGGCAAGACAATTGCTTAAGCCCAAGAGCTGGAAATGGCTATGAGCTGTGACTCAACTGAGGGTGGTAAAGTGAAACTCTGTTCTAAAAATAAAAAAATAAAAAAATAGGAAAAAATAAAGATTTTAGAAGGACAATTCATGTCACTTCAAAAACTATTCAAGGGTGAGGGGGCAAGATGGCCGACAGGTACCAACCTCTGATAGAAGCTCCCATCCAGAGGGAAGGATAAAGACCAGAAAATACCCAACAAAGTTGAAGACTAGGAGCTCAGCTGAGAGAGAAGAGTGGTATCTGTAGGACAACTCTGCTGAGGCAAGTTGCAACTCCTAGAAGGCAATCTACAGGTACATAACACATCCCGAAGGAAGGGTGCTCGTCCCCTCCCCCAAGAAAGTTGTGTTTTTCTCTTTGTCTGCTCTTATGAGTTTCCTACAGGCGAGCAGGAAACTGAGGACTTATTGTCTCAAGCCATGTGTGAAAGCTACAGAAAGTGGGGTCTACTCTCCTAGAGGGACCCTGCTGAGATTCCGAACACCCTCTTGCCAGGCAAAAAATCGAACTAATGTTTCAATGCAATTTTGAATTCCCAATCCACCCTTCCACCCTTGCCTGTAGAGATAGTGAGAGGAGGCCCAAGAACAGTATCCCCCCACCCCTGTGGGACCAAGCACCCTGTCTCTGCAATATAGGTGGAGAACTGCTTGAGCTATGTGTTCCTTGCGCAGCTGGCCCTGAGCCACTCCCGATCCACTGAGCTGGGCACCACGAGGACTGATCGACCCAAGCATCCCCTCCACAGCTGCCCCTCCTGGGCACCAGAGCCAGGAGCTCCAAGGACTGATCGACCTGCACATCCCCCACGTGGCTGCTGTGGCTTGGCTGCCACCCCCAGGCACCCAGGATGGGTGACCCGAGGACTGACCCACCCACATGTAACCAGTGTGGCTGCTGCTGCTCAGCCATCACTCCCGGGCACCTGAGCGGGGTGCCACAGAACTGATCTACACACATGTTCCTGGCACCCCAGGCCCAGTAGCCCGAGAACTGCAAGAGGACAATCAGTTGAGAGGGAACCACACTAGCATGGTGGTACCCTGAGGTGAAAAGCAACAGCCACAGCAGTTAAAACAATAAAACTCACACCCATGAGGCTTTTCCAGAGAGACACGCCTTATGTTTCCGGGCAACCAGCATCTTCTCCAGTGGAAGCCACAGGCTGAATGGTTTTGGGACAGTTTCAAATTGGTGCAAATTCACCATGGGGTGGAATCAGCAGAAAAACTCTGGTAACCAGAATAACCAGAGTAGATCAAGTCCCCCAAGGAAGGATGGGGCAGATGCAATTGAAGATCCCATCCATAAACAGATGTCTGAGATGACAGAAATTGAGTTCAGAATCTGGATAGCAAATAAGATTAACAGGGTGGAGGAAAAGAGGAATTTAGAATTTCAAACTATTCAAAGCTGTCTCAAAAATTCAATTATTTCAAAGATAAAATGACCAAAGATTTTGAAACACTGAGGCAAGAGGTTGCAGCCCTCAAAGTTCTGAAAAATATGGTAGAATTCCTCAGTAACAGAATGGAGCAGGCAGAAGAAAGGATCTCTGACATTGAAAACAAAGCTTTTGAATGTGGACAAGCATGCAGGGATGAAGAGTAATGGAGAGCAAAAATGGGTCACTCTCTCAGAGAGCACTGGGATAATTTGAAGAAAACTGACATTCATCTTATAGGAATCCCTAAAGGTGAGGAAGTTGCTTCACAAAACACAGAGGCTCTTCTTCATGTAATTATGAAAGAGAACTTTCCAGACATGCCAAGAAATTCTGAAATTCAGATACCAGACAGTTTCAGAACCCCAGCATGACTCAACCTGAACAAGACATCCCCCAGGCATATCATAATTAACTTCACTAAAGTTAATATGAAAGAGAAAATTCTGAAAGCAGCTAGATGTAAGAAAACCATAACCTGCAAGGGGAAGAATATTAGAATGACTGCAGATCTCTCTGCTGAAACTTTTCAGGCTAGAAGAGAGTGGTCATTGACTTTTAATCTCCTGAAACAAAACAACTTTCAACCCAGGATCCTGTATCCAGCTAAACTGAGTTTCATCTATGATGGAGAAATCAAATACTTTAATGATGTTCATATGTTGAAGAAATTTGCCATAACTGAACCAGGTCTCCAAAATATTCTCAGACCTACCCTCCATAATGACCAGCACAATCCTCCACCACATAAGTAAACTCACATAGAAACTTTTGATCAGAATCCAACTTCCACAGTGGTGAAAGGATGTCCACTCAACTTTCAAAAAACTCAATACCCAAAATTATACTAGGCTTA
>CAUYQV010104090.1:0-51126 GCA_963574575.1 Galagoides demidoff | reverse complement strand
TCTTTTCTAGTGTGACCTTGATGAACATAAATATCATACACTATTTTCACTTGTGATGCTCATGTCAACCGAGAGCATTAAGAGCACATGTTACCTAGCAACAAGCTGTCCCTGGACAAGGAATACAAACAGAGCAGAGACAGAATCGCTGGTCATGGTAAAAGAAATACTGACAGCTTCCTGGCCATTTCCCAAAAAAGAGTTCCAAAAGTGCTTTGAAGGATGGACAATGGTGTGGCAGTGGTGCACAGCTTCCCACGGGGAGTACTTCAAAGATGACCATAGTGATATTCAGCAGTGACGTATGTAGCACTTTTTCTAGGATGAGTTCATGAACTTAATTGTCAGACCTCGTATATCTGTGGTTGGAGTCCAGGCACTGGGTACAGTGCAACTGACAATCACTCATTAGGATCACTGTGCAGAGCAAAAACTAGTGTCTAAACTCAAAGACATCGAGGTACCCCTCCCTCAGGGGGAGTGACCTGCCTTGTTTACCATCTTGTCCTTAAGAACAGAGGCTCCAGGTCACACACTTTTTCAAAAAGAAGAGAATGAATTACCCTGAG
Source organism: Galagoides demidoff (assembly GCA_963574575.1). NCBI lineage: Eukaryota > Metazoa > Chordata > Mammalia > Primates > Galagidae > Galagoides > Galagoides demidoff. The sequence goes on along the minus strand of CAUYQV010104090.1, from coordinate 50,557 downwards.
ATTCCAATAAGTATTTTCTACAGTATGAACCCTTGGCCTGGAAATATGTTTCTTGCCCCAACAATAGGTTATAGACTTTCTTCCCTTTCAACACAAGGCTATGTGATTCTCAATTCCTTGGCTGTGAGTCAGAAACACCTGGAAAGCTTAATACTCCTGGGCAGGAAAAAAAAAAAGACTCCTGGGATCTGCCCCTAACTTCCTAAATCAAATACCCTGCATTAGTGCCCAGGAATCTACAATTCCAAAGTTTCCAAATCCCTTGGAAGTCCTGCCAGGTTTGGAAACCACTGGTTTAATGCAAGCATTCCCAAAGCTCGCCCTCCCTTCCAAAGACAGAGAAAGGGTTAGGGACAGACACCGCGACCTTTGCTCGACTGGCAGAGCTGTCAGACGCAAGGCTTCATCACTGTGCCCCACACATTCCTCAATTACATTTGCACCCCCTCTTTCTCACATAGATAGACACACCCTATGGGAATTTATTTTTCTTTCTACTCTTTTAACTGTTTCTTTTTACCTTAAGAAAGCCTCTCCCTCTGATCCATTTCCATGAATCACCAAAGATAGGCAGTGTGTGGACAAAAACGTAGAAATGATCGACTAGTTAACTCCCCAAGCCTCTGCAGAGACACAGCCGGTGCCCTTAGAATCTCTGAAGATCTTTTCATCTTCCTCTAACTAAGCCTGGTATACCGTTCAAGTGTCGGCTTTGATGGTGAGCCATTCATTTAAATGTAAATGTATTGTTTTCATCTTTTGTGTAATTACCTGTTTTTGCCACAGCATTGCTGCCTTCTTTAACAGATGCACAGTTTTCATTACGGGCAAATATACTTTTATGTGATGCTTTAGGAAGCAAAATAATTTATGGCAATGTTTTTGTGGAGAAAGATATACCAAGCTCCAAATATACTTCACCAAATTTTGGAATTCGACCCATGTTTAACAGGGAATACCCTGTATATCAATTTGTCCTGAATTGTACATAGATACTTAAGGTTAAAGCAGAAGGATGTTTGAAGTATAAAAAAGCACTATACACATGATTTCCTCTCCATCAACACCACACCTAACTGAAAGCGTCTCACCTATGCTCCCCTTAACGCCTGTTTTTACCCACTCTGCCCCGTACTAGTGAACTGCGAAGCCCTTGAGAGTAGAGACAAGCATGCAGCCACACTCACCTGTGCACACCTGCCTCCTCCCCTCATCCATCCGACTGCTCTGCACCCAACAGGCACCACAGAAGTGACAAACTTAACTAGTTACTGTTTCCAGATTCCATTTCAATTACTGTGTCCTCTTTACTATCAATATTTTGTAACATATTAATTCCATTCACGGTCATTTGTTTTTGTTTCTATCTTCTCTTCCTATTTCATTCAGCATGGTTTATTAAATGCTAGCCAAACATATAAGCTTCTTGGAACATAGCTAGGATGCACTGATAAAAATTTTAAATACAGATATCTTTTGAGCTGATAACTTTACCTGTAGAAAATCATTTCATACATGTATGTGCACATGTGGGCAAAAACATACTCAAAAGATTCTTATTTTTGTCTTTTTTGCAGGGGAAATATTTTTTAATATTATTTGCAAGATAGTATATTGTTTTCAAATATCTAGAAACCATCCTCTCTTGATGATTTGTTACATAAATTAAGGAACGTCTTTGAAATGAAAATATGTAGAGAAGATAAAAAATGAGACAGAGATGTATATATTTGTGATGATATGGAACTGCCTCTTAGATATAATTTTATGAGGAAATAAAAGCAAGATGTATGTACCCAGGCATACACACACACATTTTTGCTTACACATAGTAAATTTCTAGAAAGATACAAAATAAATTTTCATCAGTAATGCCAATCAGGAAGAGAGAATTTAGAATTATTAGTAATGAGAAGCCAAAATACTTTTCATGGAATACTTCCTTGTACTCTTAAAAATTTTTGCCATAGCCTATATTAGTTCTTTGATTACAATGTTAAAAAAAAGATTAGTACTCACCAGAATTAAAAACAAAGGGTTTTAAGCTTTTCAGTCTTATATGTATAGATGTAAATATAATGTTTGGATAAATAAGTACTTGCCATGTTGAAAGGATAAACAAAGGCATCTTCCCCTAATCATCTTGCTTCTGTAAATAATATTATGAGAAGCCCTCTGTGGGCAAAGCCTAATAGAAAAATCCATTATGAAATCTAGCCTATAAGCCAGTATTTCAACTAAAATCTTTTCTAGTTCCATTTCAATTTAAAGCATAGTTAATGCAGGAAGAATTCAGAGCAAGCACCTAAGTTGGTACAAAACAATCAGATGGCATAACTGTCACCCTTTCTGCCCTGGCACCCCAGGAAGTCACTTCTGATGACTGTAGTCTACTTTCCCACTGAGCCTCCATGAAACTTCAGAATTTGTTTGAAGGAACTCACAGCTGGTCGAATAGAATAAGAACCAATTTTTCCATATCAGACCTAAACTCTGTACCCTCCCACCTCCCTTGAACTCCTGGGGAGGCAGGGAAGAGACACCACACTGCCGGTGCTATGAGGTTCTGTCTGCACAGTCCAGACATCTCAGCGGACAGGGGACATGTGACTCTGTCCAACAAGTTGGTGGATGGAACTTGGGTAAACAACAAGGTAATGCAAGAGATGGAGGAGACGTGCTCTCTGGGGGTAACAGAGACATCTGTTTGGTTTATGGACGCTGGCAAATTGCAGTTTAAAGTGATAGTGGGCGTAGCATTCCTTACTAGTCGCTCAGGACAGCTTGTGTCCCAAAAAATCTCTTCCAGTCTTTAAAGCAAAGACATGCTGTAATAGAGACCAGGCCAAATGTAAACTGCACCTCTGGAGGTGTGTGACCTTAGGTAAGTTAAGTCACCTCCTGGGGACTCACTTTTCCTTTGATAAAATGCTAAGGTGGGAAGGGGTAATTTCTCAAGTCTCTTTCAGGTTGCACATTCAGAGCAGCAGCCTTTGCAGACAAGCTGGAGAGTAAATAGTTCTCTATTCAGAATGCATGTGAGTCTTCCCCTTGGGATGTGGTGGTTGGTTATGCAGATTGCGTCCATCTGCTCCCCTCCAGCTTGCTTAGCAGCCAACAGCATTCCTCAGTGAGTCCAGTGGACATGCTCACGACATGCCAGCCTTCCTCCTGTCTGGGTGTGGAGTTGGGCTGGAAAGGTTGGCACCTCCTGCAATGGACTTCCATGCTGCCCACATTACCCCCGGTGGTCTCTGAACACCTCATGAACGCCAGCGCCCTGAGGTGGCTGAAGCCAGAGATAACGTCCATGGGCTTAGCTATGCTTTCCATTAAGCTCCCCCATCCCCTGTCAAGCCAAATAAATACATACAAGTGGCCAGCTTCACGGGCGTGCAACCAATGTAGTTGCAAAGACCCTCACACTCAGAAAAGAAAGTGTTTTCTTTAAATACTCTGCAGTTGCTACCTTGAAGTTCTCAGTAGTTTTACTTCGGGGAGTGTTTTCTGTGTTCTGTACGTGAGATATGATCGGACAAGGAGGTAGATGCCAGGCCGTGGAGCCCAGGCTCAATGGCAGTTCTGCTCCCACTGCCTCTTTGGGTTGCGTTCTGGGTCATCCCAACTCCAGCTCCACCAGCTGCCGTCCTGTCCCCGCTCCCACCTTCAGGAATCTTGGTACATTGGCCTAGTGGGTCCCCCTGTGCTCCCACACTTGAGGCAGCACAACATTAAATATCAAATATGGAACACCATGACAGGTTGAAAGAGACATTGAGGAAGAAAGGAATAATTTTTCCCTGCTTTTTGAATAAGAGTTTCTGCATTTTTATTTTGCACTAGGCCTGGCAAATTGAGTAGCTGGTCTTGTATATACACAGGAAACATGGAAGTCCCTCCTTCCCCTGGATGGCGGATACTAAACCCCTCCTCCACACACATTCTAGAGTCAACCATGCACCTGATAAGGACAATCAAACCAAGAGAAAGGGAGGAGAGAGCATGGAAATACCAGGCTTGTCCACAGTAGGGCTCCTCCTCCCAGCTCTGACCTTGGCAAGTGCAGGACACTCTCACTTAGCTTTCTGCACATAACACTAAATTGAACTTTATCAAGCCAAAATTCACTGTCTTTCAAACCATAACGAGGAACACAGGCTACCATGTATTAACAAACTACCTGGAAAGGTAGGATATAGTCACACAGAACGGCAATTATTAATAGAGAACAAGCGAGGCGATCTATGGAAGTAATTAGGAAAGGTGGGCTCTCGGGGAAGGCCAGCTGGACTCCATTCCAGGCTCATCTCTTCCTAGCTGTGTGCCGCTGAACAAGCTGACCTCTGTTTTTTACCGGTTCATCTTTAAAATACGGGATAATGAGAGTAAGCTCCATTACTAACTATGGATAGGATTAAATGCTTAGGATGGTGCTCAGCACATAAAAGTGCCCAACTAAGGTTAGATATAAGAGTTCAAAGAAGGGGTACTTTTGAGAGACCTGGGGTAATCAAGGAAAGGTCAGGAAGGTGTCAAGACAAGAATCCGGTATGGAATTTTGTGAACTTAATTTTGGTAGACCATCTAGATAAAAATGTTTTATGTCACCATTTGAAAACACACACACACACACACACACACACACAAAATGAGGAGCCCTTAGGAAAAAGAGACTTAGTTTAACCACGAGATTTGTTCACTATTGCTGAAGTGATTACCGTTGTGACTTTTGTTTCCCTAATCTGGGTCTTGTCTTGGTATTAAGCAGTTCTAATGAAAGTGTGCAAACATCTGTCTGACATGCTGGCTTTTTCCTTAGCTTCACTGCCACACAAACTCATTGGTATTATAATTTAGGATGACTCCAAACAAGATAAAAGCTACATCTGTCTACACTCTCCAATCTTTTAATTTTTTTGCTGGCAGAACTGCATGTCCTTGTACAGATGTAACAACCTCAATTGATTTTTTTGAAAGAAATCCATATTGGGATGAATACAAAGCATGTGGGTCTTTGTGGCTGTGCATGTTTACATGTAGCAGACGGAGTTTGCAAAACACCAATTTAGTTACCTGTGTGTTCAGTTACTGGTTAAATACTCCCTACTGACCCAGTGCCAATCTCAAAGATCACAGAAATACATCAAATATGTATTAAGGGTATTTTCCATGGTGCTCATTGATAATAATTTGTTTGCTTTGGATTGAATTATTATAAGTGGTCATTCCCAAGGGTCTATGCATAGCTGGCCACATAGCTGATGTCAAAAATAAAAGTGTGACGACTTTAAAAATGCCAATTTTCTTGCTATTCCTGGAATGTTATTTTCTTAACATGACTGTAATTGTTTTACTTTTCCACAGTGTCTTCTTGTGTAATACCTAGTGACATAAGGAGTAGAGAAAGAATGTCCATCAGGTGAATTAGAGCTATGCTCCAATTTCACAGTAGATAAATAAAGGGCATCTATGTTTTGAATTGACATAAGCCATAGACACTATAAATAATAGTTCACAGGGCTCCTTAACTTCTATTACCTCCTGTGTATAAAAAATATGTGAGCTAGGTACTGTATAAAATACCTTCCAGCTCTCACAGACTATGCTTCTATCATGAGTGGATTAAATGATCTCACTCTATCTGATCTCCTGTCAAATCAAGGCTGGGATTGGGGTTACATGTATCCATATCAGGGAAAAGAAATGATTAAAAAGTAACCAGTGACAGTGGCTTTCCCAGGAACAGAACACTGCCTCTGTGGTAGTGGAGACAAGAATAATTATATAAGAACACAATAGCAACTAAATTTTACTTCAGTTTTAAGGGACTTTAGGATAGCAAAAAAGAATTGAACAGGTGGGACCAGAACAAGTAAAATCTTAGAAGATAATCTGAAAAAGTCTTTCCAGGGAGATTTAATATGTAGATTTCTAGCTTGTTTAAAATAGGACCATCTTTCAAATATCCTTATGTGTGTGTTCCAAGGAGCAGCCCTCATTTAGATTACACAATACAACAGGTAATGAATTTCATAGACTCCACTGAGCACTTAAAGATGTATGAGCCTGACAGTCCAAGTGAATCTCTTAGAATGTTCAAGGGATGAAGTGGCAGAGTGATTGTGTGAGATGGAAATCATTTCATAAGACGTAATCACTGTCAGCCTGATGATGATAATTCCCATTTATTGAGTAACCACCATGGATCTAAAACCACACCGGATGATTTATGCACATCAAATCATAGAATGCTCACAAAGTCACAGTGGGAAAATTTAATATCGAAAACAAATGTTCAGAAAGGCAAATTTCTTGCCCAAGGTTACGGGGTTGGTAAATGTGGAATTGAAACCCATGTTTGATTCAAAGCCAGGGTTCTTTTTCATTCTCCATCTTGCCTCTCTCTGTGTCTGACTGGATGAGCCAATCTCAAAAGCCACTTACTCTGAAAGTGAAAATGGATAGAAAAGTATATAGAAAAGGAGTGAATATAGTCTTCATACATTCATTCATTCATTCATTTTTGAGACAGAGTCTCACTCTATTGCCCAGGTTGGAGTACACTGGTACAATCACAGCTCACTGCAGCGTCAAACTCCTGGGCTCAAGCAAACCTCCTGTCCGGCCTCCAGAGTAGCTGGAATATAGAAACAAGCCACTGCGAACAGTTATTCCTTATTTTTGATGACTATTTATTTATGCATTAATTATTTTGTTGAATTAGTAGGCTTGAGGCTTGTACATTGAATGGCATTTATTTGTGACCAGTGTTGCACGTGAATCCCCCAAATGTATTACTACACACATATATGTACATATACACATGATATTTACGTTTATCTAGGATATGGGTATTTGTGTGCATATGTGTGTATGTGTAGAAAGAGTTTTTAACCAATTTTTCTCTTCAAGCAGTAGTGAAATATATTATAATAAAAAAAAATGCCTGCCAGAAGACATCCAAGTAATATGTTAGAAGAATTAACTTAGCACTGAAATCTTAAAGTGAAGTGAATGTGGACCTAGTCTATAGAAGAGACAGGAGATCTACAGAGAAAGTAGATATCTGAAAGAAGGGAAGAAAACAAACTCATCTGTGACTCTGAGGACCTCCACGTTGTTCTAGGAGCTTCCTGGATGTCTCTTTGGATACTCATAGAACCTTGAGACACAGGCTGGCTGACGGTAGTTGAATAGATATTCTTGTTACAATACTCACATATAGGGTACACTAATTTTAATAATGAATCACACAGTAAATTTATAAACTAAAAACTGCTCTAAGAAACTGTTATTGTCGGGTGGTGTCTGTGACTCAAAGAGTATGGTGCCAGCCCCATATAACAGAGGTGGTGGGTTCAAACTCGGCCCCATCCAAAAAACTGCAAAAAAAAAAAAAAAAAGAAAGAAAAGAAAAAGAAACTGTGATTGCACATGGCTTCACACAGGCCATTAAGATGACTTAGCAATAGGCTGAAATGATATTGGCCAGGGATGACCAGAAGTTCTGTAACATCTGCTTTTCGATTGTAAGAAATTAGATCTATGGCTTGGTGCCTGTGGCTCAAGCAGCTAAGGCGCCAGCCACATACACCTGAGCTGGCAGGTTCGAATCCAGCCTGGGCCCGTCAAACAACAATGACAACTATAACCACAAAATAGCCAGGCATTGTGGTGGGAGCCTGTAGTCCCAGCTACTTGGGAGGCTGAGGCAAGAGAATTGCTTAAGTCCAGGAGTTGGAGGTTGCTATGAGCTGTGATGCCATGGCACTCTACCCAGGGTGACAGGTTGAGGCTCTGTCTCAAAAGAAAGAAAGAAAGAAAGAAAGAAATTAGATTTATTCTAATTTTTGTTCTCCTCTTTTTAGCAACCTTAAAGAATGGGGAATAAATCTTGGCTGATCACAACGGACCCAGGACACAAATACAATGCTCAGAGTTACATGTTTATTACCAACCAATTAATGATGTCCTTTCTTCTATGTAGACTAGAAGTCTAATTTAAAGAGGACAAAGTGATAAAGACTTCGGAGTTGTTATGCATATCCTGCCACGAGAAGTAAGAGCTTCAGAATGGTGAAGAGTAAAATCTTCTTTTTGTAATTAGTCTGCTTCCCTGTGGTATGTCATCAAAGTTCAAACTTTTCATGCAAATCATCAGTTCCCCTCCCCTTACAGAAACTGAAAACGGTGGCTCTGCCTAAGGAGAGAATCCTATCAACAACTTCACTACTCATAGGAAAAAAGATGGAAATACGATGAGTATGTTTCAAGAGGTTGCTAATTGAATATTCTAGGCAGGGCCAGGAGCAGGTGCAGTGGAGTGAGGCCCCGCTTCATGCACTTGCCCTGCCTGAGAAGGAGGGCCTCCCGAGGGACCCCAGGTGCCCCTCCCCAGTCCCAGCCCTGATTCAAGAAGATGAGGATTACATCTGAACATTTCATTTCCTTACGAAACTACCAAATATCCTACTACTTACAAGCTCAATGTCTGTTACTCTGAAGTCTCTGATTCTTAAAAACCTTTGAACACTGTGGTTTATCTATTCTTTTCCTTGCCTGTCTCCCAGGGCCTGAAAAACTAAAGCCAGATCCTCACTCCTCACCAAGAACTTTCAACCCCAATCTTACTTTCCAGCCTTATCTCAGAGCCTATTACTCATCCCTGCATCCCATCCATGCTATGGAATCCATGGAATAGCCTTGATCTTTGCTGCTGCCGGCCTTGTGTCCTATTGAGGTTTCCTCTTATGAATTTTCTTTTCTTTTCTGCTTATACTGTACACTGTGAATATAGCACACTTTAAAGCTTGATTTGAATCCTGCTTTATGGAAAAAGACTGTTCAGATCGTACCAGTTATTTATTTTCTGTTCCATCACTGCCTTTTGTGTACCACACTGAGACAGCACAAAACTGACTATGTCTTTTATATGAAAACATTATTTCCACTTCTATCCATTCTATGACCTCCCTTTGGACTCCTGGAGGAGAGTCCACTTTATTTATCTTGGTACCTTTGTTACCCAGCAGTAAAATTACCCTCGGTGGGCCCTCGATATGTTTGCACCTCACTGCATGACTGGGTACACTCTTTATTAATGTAAAGTGTATTTGGATTAATAAGCTTTGGGAGAAAGAGAGAGAACAAGTACAAGCTCATTTCCTTCTTTCAATCACCAAAGTAGATTTTAAACAGAGGGTGTTACATGTTTAGGCCAATTCTACTGGGAATAAAGAGTATGAAAACAAAACTAATAAAAGATTTCAGCATCAGTACATAGCATAATTGTATTTTGAAAATTACAATCTGTCGGAGTACAAAGCAAATAAGTGTTAGAAGCTCGACTATTGGAAAAGCTCAAAAAAATGTGGACATGATGTTCTTTGGATTCAAATGTTGACGGGGAGAAATTGTCTCTGTGGGCCATCCATCTGCCTTAACCCTGACATTGTTATTCACTCTGTAATACAGGGTTCAATGAAGTGTGTCTCTGTTGTGCTGGGTCTTAGGTTAGGTACTAGAAATAAAACGACAAAGCACAAAATTCTGTTCTCTGATGAGCTCTTTATCAACAATGAGTGGTAGTAACACATGTGAGGTTACAGTGACGTGGGGAGAAAAAACGCTGGGGACCAGCATCAGGAGAGAGTATTTATAAACTCAGATCACACAGAGGACAGAACATTTGGCTATCCCAAAAAAGAAAAGACAGATCTGGGTGTGGAAGCTGCTTTTAAACAGATTTTGAAGTTTGAGTGGGACTTCCAGATGGCAAGAAGGAACTGCATTCTTTGAAGTGGGAACAGCACAGAAAAAATATACTAAATTCTCCATCAGTTTGATATCTCCACCAATCTAGTATGTCGTGTTTTTAAAGACTAATGTAAAACACCATGGATAACCAATGTAATGGACAGATAGGACTAAATGCTAGTTTATAATACAAACGAACTTGCTCAGTGATCAAAATGTTTCCAAATATAACAACCCTTCTTCTCTCTGGCTCTAAACTTAAAAGGATCTAATTTTAGAACATCCCAAATTGTCTGTGCTAAGCAGGAAGCCAAATGACATTTCTAGATATAAGCAACAGCATTTCAAAAGCATTAGATTCTTCATTCTTAACTAGCCCAAGGCCACATAATTAGTATGTGGATATAGGCAAGGTCATTTTCAGCTCTAAATTCTGTAACACCACTTCACAAAGTTTTCCTTTATTTGAAAGATTCTTCATGCTCCATTGGTTTGGGAAGTCACTCCACACCAACTTTTAATTCACATGTATCTGTTGAGAACAGATGATCATACACATAAGCAGAGAGGTGGGAAGAGGGTAGAAAACAGATAATGGAAAAGGGAGGTGTAGGGAAGAGGAGATAGCATCTAGGAGATTGTTGTCCTTTTTCTCTAGTTCATTCTCCCTGAAAATAATCATAGTACGATCTTAGCCACTCTCCAGGGTAAAGGACACTCAAATGCCAAACCAAGTTTATAAATCATTTATATGTATTATGTGATTATGTGTAGTATGGTTACCTGTATTACGTATATGTAATTGCATATACATGTATGTGTATGTATGGTCACCTGTATTATGTTGCATACATATACACATTTGCTGATATGTACACGGTCTCTATATCACTATAAAAGAAAATGATTTTTGCAAACATGCTTTATAAGCTCTAAGCTTGCTATACAAAGGTATACATGATATAAAATATGTATATATACAACATATATATTTTTCTTTAAACAATCTATCTCCCTGTAGCTTAGTCTAGCTAACGAGAGACAAAAGGCAGTAATAGACTGGGTCTGTATCTCTCTTCCTTTGTCACCCAAAAGTACTTCTCTGAGCTGAAGACATCTAGATACTTCAGAGCCATACATTCATTTAGACTTTGTGATGTATGCCTGTTTTATTCATAATTTGTAATTTTCTGGGATACCAAAAGTAATTCTACTCTTGGCTGAATTCAACAAAGATTTTTAATCTCATCTTAAAATAGTTTCATAAAGAAATGAAACACTCACACATAATCATCCCATTTGTCCCACTGCTGTTGTATCAGCCAAGACAAAATAAGAATTTTTTTTTTCGGGTCCGATGCATAAAGTGATATTAGAACAATGTCTTAGTCCAATCTGCATTGCTATCAAGGAATACCTGAAGCTTATTTGGCGCACAGTTCTACAGCTATACAGAAGGCATTGCTCTAGCATCTGCTTCTGAGGAAGGCCTCAGAAAGCTTCCACTCACAGCAGAAGGTGAAGGGGAGAGACATCACATGATAAAAGGAAGGAAGCCAGAGAATGAGGCGGGAGATGCCAGGCTCTTTTTAACAATCAGATCTTGGAGGAACCAATACAGCAAGAACTCACTCATTACTGTGAGGACAGCATCGTGAGGGATCTGCCCCATGATGCAAACACCTCCCACCAGGTTCCACCTCCCAAATTGGGGATGAAATTATAACTTGAGATTGATGTGAAAAAAATACAAAATAATCACAAAACTATGTTATAAATATCATAGAATCTTACAGTGCAAGGGGATCTTGGAAATCATGTTAATATAATATTCCACTTAACATGAGAGTTAACCCGATAACCATGGTCTTCAATTATCTGTTGAAGATGCCCAGAAACGGAAGGAGCTCAGTATTTCACCAGCATGTCACTGTGGCAAGTGTCCTGAGCATCCTGCTGCTTATATTTTTGAGATGTTCTCAAAGAACTTATGTGTTGGTGTCAGAGATAAGAGCTCTACAAAACAAAGGACAGCATAGGGCCCAAGTGGGGAGCATCTCAGTGCTCTGGGGCTTACTGGAAGGAGATACTTAGTTTGATGGTCAAGACAATCAAGCAAAGCATCATAGCCTAAGAGGCATTCAATCTTTCAAGGACAGGTTTAATTTACACACGTAAAGAGATTGGAGAAGCATTCTGGATAGAAAGAATGGCATGTGCCAAAGGACAATGGCTAGGAAAACTTTCCTTAGCTTTAAACTCTCTCTCTAAAACATCTAGCAACCACTCTATCCAAGATGAATATAATTCCATATCCACATGCTGGTTCTCATGAGTAGGTGCTACCACCATGTACCTTTCCCTTGATATAAATCTTCTCCTCCAACAACTTCTATATCCATCACCATCTTGACCAGCCATTCTCCACACCAGGCCCTCATATTTATCAAGATCGTCCCTAAAATAGACTTCTGAGACCCGCATTGCTTTGATCAGAACAAAATCAGTGAGACAACTTCTTTTCTTGCTTTGAGTTATTTCTGTTGATTAAAGAAGTACAGTAAAAAGATGAAGCTAGAAAAACCGATACTGAGCAGCACTGTCTACCTGAAGCCAAACAAATCCTGGGCTTTCCAGTTACAGGACCCAACGAATTTCTTCTGTGCTTTAAATTGGTTGGGATTGAGTTTGCTATTGTTTTTAGCTTGCAAAGAGCCATAGCTGATACAAATAAAATCACTAGTTACATGTATTCTTGAAAATTGAGGCTATAAACTCTAGAATAGACTAGTTTCTAAGCATTTTCTAATATTCAAAGACCCATGGAAAAAGGGAGTTTGGCTACTTGAATGGTAAGGGTGTATACAAGAATTTTGTTTGGGTGCTCCAAATTTAAAATATAATAACCTTGGTTTCTTGCTATTCAAGTAAAAGCAAGTATTATTTATATTCTCTATATTATTTATCTATATTGCATATGTTCTGTTTCACTAGATCTTCAATCACATTTGTCTGTAGATGAAGATACAGTCACGTCAGTTTAGCATTTTTCATTCTGATGGGTGGTGAGTCGCTTTGTGGGATCTCGTCTTACAAAGTTGTAAGCCTGAAGCCCAGAATCTGACATAGGTACTTAATAAAATGCCAACATGAAATAAATAATCATATTAATATGAAAAAAAAATTCCCTAGCTGTATTGATGATTTATTCACATATAAAATATGTACATATACAATACATATTTTTTGAAACTATGGCTTTTACCTAAATATTGTATGGAGGGAAGGAAAAGAAGGGCTGCCCATGGCTATGAAATGGGAGCACCCCTTAATCCCAGGGCTCTAGTCACGTAAAATCACTACATTATGAATGATGCCTTCTAAAATTCTATAGTGGAGCAACCTGAACAAGTTCTTAAACTATAAACAAACAAACAAAATCTGAACCCTGATTCTCTATTTTCATGCTAAGTATTAGGAGGCATGCAATTACTGAAATGCAAACATTATTTCTTACAAATTTGTTTTTCCAATAGCAAAAAGCTTAACTTCCTCAGCTTGCCAAGTATAGATTTTTCTGCTTTTTCTTAACACAATGTGAAATGTCAGGACCTAATTAAGAAGATATTTAAAAACACTATCAGTCAAATTTCTTAGGCTGGTTGAGAATAACCAAGACAAAATACATCAGGTATTCAATTTATTTCTATTGTTTGCCAGTTTCTCGATCTTTAAGACCAATACGGCAGTATTTATTTCAATTGATAAAATTAATGTCCTCTACTTCTTGGTGTTGATTATAATATAGATCTTATGTGTATGCATTTTTTGTCTTTACAGATTTTTTTTTATTAGTATTTTGTGCTAGTTAACAATTATTTGAATAAATGTTAAACATTTTGTTAACATAGACATTTATAAATGGTTCAACATAGACATTTATTTCCCTTAAAAATACTTGGTGGCCTCCATTCGTCAGCCACTATGCTAGCTGGTAGGAGTATAAAATTGAAAAGAATAGACAAAGTCCTTCCTTTTGTAGAAATTATTTCTGACAGATATGTAGGATCAGAAAATTAAATATTCTGCTATTCTCACGTGTTCTTACTTTACTAGCTTGATTTCTTCTCCACCACCCCCCCTTCCATGTTCTGTGCTCTGTTTTAGAAAATCCCTATTATTCTATGAGCAATAAAAGAGCTTGGCAAGAGGCATATGGGGGAAGAAATCAGTGGCCAAGGGTGTAGACCAGGTTCAAACCTAAGCTCTACCATTCACTAATGGGATAACACCTAGCGCTCTAAGCTTAGTTTTCGTGTAGGAAAAGGTAATTCTATGTCATAGGGCTGTTGGAAGAATGAATTCAGTGGATGAAAGGTATGTTAACTAAATACCTAGCACGCATACTCTGTAAAATATATTAAGTATTATTAGAAAGGCAGGTACTACAAGTCAAACTTTTCCTCTAATCACTTTTATGATAAAAGAAAAAAATCCATCCTCAGAATAAAATATAGACTCTCAAATTGGCAACATAATCTTTATCTCGTGGAAGACAGTCCGAGTTGATAGCAAGGGACAGAAAAAAAGACAGCCATAGAGCTTGCTAGTTTTGGAAGCACAGCGCTCAAGGAAGGTCCTCTTACCACACTCCCTCCAAAACAACTACTCTGTATTCAGAAGAGGAGCCGTATCATCCCCACAGATGACTATCTGTAAAATGGAATGTAATCCAAGCCCTGGGAAATGCCTGGCTTTTATCTTGAGTAGGGCTCAAAGGACATATAACAGTTTCGCTTTTTGCTTCTTGGACTTCTGAGTTTCTGATTACATTTGCCTGTTAAAATTTACGTGAACAAAACCTCTCTTGTTTTCACTAACAAAAGCTTAGATTATTAAATGAATACAAAAGGAGTCAAACTGACTGCGTTGTCATGTATTAAAGATGAAACCAATTTTCAGCTTTCCTTTATTTTCTTCTCTCATCAAAGAACATAGGATTGAGGCGTAAGGCGGGGAAAGGAGAATGGTCCCTCTACCTAAGCTCTTGGTTAAGTTTCTTATGAGATATTAACCAGGAAGAAGACAAAATTGACCTCGTCCCACCCAGGAGAATTTTGGAATTTTCCATTTTAAGTGTATTGCCTTCTAATAACTCTGGGAATTTTTTTCATTGTTCACCCAGATACATGGAGTAGCCACCTCAATTTTTATCAGAGTAATTCTCGTGGAATTACAATTCTCCTCTTCCACGATAGGACAGATCTGTTATAAAAACCAAAGTGGGTTTGTGGTTTTCTGGTCTGAAGATCATCATAGCTTTATCCAGGGAAGGGTTAAACAAAGGTATTTATTCAAGCAGGATAACTCTTCAAGATTAATGATCTTGTTTCTGGAGGACCAAATTTGATTTGATTTTAAGTGAAGTTAGTGTTTCAAATACAAGTTCATTTGCTTCTATCTAAAAATACATCAGGGATCAGAAAAATAATGTAAACTCAGAATAATGTTGCAAACGGCTATGTTTCTACCCCAAATCAAAAACTGCATAGAGTGTGGTTTTTACTTTAACTGATTTTTACAATCTAGTTGCTTTTCTCTTTACTAAAGATTGTTGAAATTACCCTGCTGAAGGAACAAAGTAATCACGTCCTTGGTTACATTTTTAATTGAAAGTCGTTAGGATAATGGGAGTCGGGAAACCTCCAAAGTGAAGACCACATCCTGCATTGCCTCTGGGCGCTATGGAACTCTTCAGGGGTTGAGAGGGAAAATGAAACCCAGTGGGCGAGAAGCTTAGAGAATCTCCCAGGGATTGTGGGAACCCCATCCTCTGTGCCTGCCCACACATGCCAGCACACGCATGCGCGCACACACACACACACACATACGCACAGAGCACACGTGCATATACACTCAAATAAAATGGTGAAGGAGGCACATCTCTGCACAGCAGTGGCAGATTTTATTAACCTGGGGTGTTGTAATCATTATCTGTAAACAAACAGTCCTTCATAATTAAACTTTAACTTGTAGATCAGCTGGCAGTCAGCTTAATTTATAGTTCTGCAATTTCTCTGAGTCAATGCAAAGAGAATATCTGGTATATGAAAGAAAATAGAAATTCACAATTCAAACATAACCACACTTTACCGCTCCAACAGCGGCTAGAGTCTGTTTGGTTAGAGCCTAGCTGTCATTTCATCGATCACATACATCATTCTGGCACAACATGGCTGGTGATTCAGAGAAGAAGGTCGGGGGAGAGACCAATTCCTGTGACCTATTTGGCCAGGGCCCAGGCAACACAAGCAATATCCTATGTCCTTTCTGGCTCTGGCAGCTTTCATGGTTTTCTTCTCAGAAAGACTCAAGGATGGGCTCTTTTACAATGTTTTGTCTCTTCCTTTCTATAAAAATGCTCAGTGCTCACTGAACAACAACAAAAAAGGAAAAACCCAGAAATATATAAGAAAATAGAGATTATCTGTAGCTCCGTCCTGTAGTGATATTATTAACACTTTGGGAGATACACACATATGTCTATGTACACACTATATCTAAAATTCTAAAATTGGCCAACATTTTTATATTTTTATATATATATATATACTTATACATATACACATGTATATATAGTATATGTGAAGGGTATGTTTAATTTATAGATGGTTTAATGGTGTTTGTTTACAGTTAATATTTTGCATGTAAAATAGAAACATTTTTTCTTAGTTTAGGGGTGCTCCAAACTTCTCTGAGCTTCAAACTTACGACAAAGAACTTTCTAACACTTCCAACTCTGTATTTTCCCTCTTACTGGCATCACTGAATTTCTCCTACTACCAAATATATACCCCATAGGGAAAAAAACAGGCCCCACTATTACAGTTCATGTGTCTCTGCCTTTGGGGGCCTAAAAATAGCTGCGAAGGGAAGTCCAAGTATCCAACAGTTCCTTATAGAAGGGAAATGATTATCTTCACATCATAGGTGACAAAATAACCAATTAATGGTTTTGAAGGACACTGCCAACAGATGAAATATTTCCAGTTCATCTAAATCAATAAACGTGGAGGCCAAGGGGGACCTCAGATGTAACTAGCAGCTGCCAAATATCACAGATGGCACAAAGCTGGAGACATGTGGAAAGGATGAAATCTATGATTAAATCTGTGCAGCAAGGGAAAGATGCAGATAAGTAAACTCCAAAACCCACCCAGGACTGTTGAGTGGCATTCTTCCATAAAGACAGGAAGAAGAGGATGCAAAAATCTACCGCTATCAGCCTGGACTCTTGGATAGCTGATGCCCACGCTGTAGAATCCCACTGTGTGACAATGGCTGGGTAGTCAATGTGGGTGTGTGTGTAACATGTTTACTTATTGCCTATGGGCCCATTTATTAGGGTCAAGGATTGTTTTCAATGTCCACATTCTACTGACACAACCCCCAATCAAAAGTAATGAAAACAAGCAGTAAAAATCACCTATTCTCAGTGTTAATTCAACACAGTGGCACCTCGGTATCAAATTATTTAGTGTATAGGAATCCAAGAAGCCTGTTAGCTAGAGACCTAACTTAGAAAAGAGTAAATGTTTATGGGGAGACAAACTAAGCCATGTTGCCTGGATGTCCCTGCTGGTGTTCTCTGGTGTAACTACTTCCATTCACTGTTCAGCTCTGTTGCACTTTCCAAAATGCTACTAAGAAATGAGCTGATGAAGTGGGGAATGTTCCCCTATCACCCAAACATTGTTAAACAGATTCTCCTTACAGGTGATCTTACAAAATCACTTAGCTTCTCTAGACCTCAGGTTAAGGGATAAAATGGAACCAGATGACCAGTTACATTCTTTTCGGTTCTAAAATTCTGTCTACTTCTCATTCCCCTGACCACACACGGTCCTGGTGAGTGATGTATGTATGGATATATTGTAGTGTAATTCTCTATAACTGCAACCAGAAGATTACAACCCTCAAGTGTTTTCCAAAGATTTCTTGGACTCTCTTGGAGATTTCAGTGGTCAATGAAACCTATGTCGCCACTTTTCAGAAACTGACACTTGTGCCTGCCTGGGCATCTGTGCTTTCTTCTCTCCCAGTGCCAGGCTGAGCTGCTCAGGTGGAGAAGAGGTCCTTGTTCCCCAATCCTTAGGCCTTGCACCACGACAGTGAAGCCAAAGCAGAGTTAGCTGATGGGTAGTTATCAGGGATGGTATAACAAAATGCTATAAAGTAGGTGGCTTAAAACAACAGAAATGTCTATCTCCAGCTCTGCAGGCTAAGAAGTCCATGGTTAAGGCACAGGCAGATTAGTCTCCCGTAACAGCCTACCTTCTAAGTCATGCATGGTCGCTGTCTTTGCAAAGCAGCTCTCTAGGGACTCTTTTATAAGGGCATTAATCTCTATCACAGGCTCAGTCTTCATGACCCAATCACCTCTCCAAAGATCCCACTTACTAATACCATCACTTTAGAGCAGTGGTTCTCAACCTATGGGTTGTGACCCCTTTGTAACAATGAAAATACATCCTGCATATCAGATATTTACATTATGATTCATAACAGTAGCAAAATTACAGTTATGAAGTAGCAATGAAAATAATTTTGTGGTTGGGGGTCACCACAACACGAGGAACTGTATTAAAGGGTCACAGCATTAGGAGGCGTTAGGAAGGTTGAGAACCACTGCTTTAGAGGTTAGAATTTCAACATATAAATTTGAGGGGGACATAAACATTCAGACCATAGAATTTGGCACTTCTACTATTTGAGGCATTTTATAGGAAAAGAGCTTCTCTACCTCTCTCCACTATATTTAACTCATGATCCCTGTCTCTTTGAAGTACACAGGGTGAGTACACAATGATGGACCATATCACCCCTTCTCTCTGGTATGGGACCTTTTAAATGGTACAATAGCTTTTTGAATCTTTACCTTTAAATGAGTTTTTTTTCCCCCCAAGAAGCTTGGGGCAGGCACGCATTATCCCAGCCATCCACATGCCAGGATAGAAAATGCAGTGTAGGCTTGACCCAAGATCAATGCTACATTTGTGTTATGATTCTACGTTCCCTTTTATTCATTCAAAGTTAAGCTCTTTATGTGTATTACTTTGTTTGATCTCAGTAGCAACCCTAGAAAGGAGCTATCATTATTCTCTTTACAGATGAGGAAACTGAGGTTTAAAGAGATTAAATAACCCAAAGTTACCAATTACTGAGATGAGATTTGAATGTGCAGTCTGACCCCCATTTCTATGATATCTTACCTCCCTGTTGATGCATATGGATCGTTTCTTGTGTCTGACACTATGGTGTAGTTCTCCCATTATTTTTATGCTGGAAGGAGTTGCATATCCCTTTATTTTAGAAGTTTTAAATGACACATCTGGGCTTCAGATCTTGCTGGCCACGCCTCAAGGAATAATTTATTTCATTTCATTGTGCTTTGTAAAAATTAAATATTTCCTGATTTTTGATTTCTAATTTTCACTTCCTAAATTTTAATTCCTTTGACTAATAAATCATTTAGTAAACAAATATTCAATTGACTATGATCACCTGGGCAAATTTTGTTATTCCTCAGGGAGATACGAAGTCAACATCTTCACTCTTTATGAGTATGGAATTCATATAGCAGTGGACATATATACATGAGAAGATCAGAAACTACCAGCAAGTTGCATAAAGGATACGCAAACCTCCAGCCTCAGCTATCAGGAAGAGTTGGACTCTGGAGGCAAAGGCTCTAAGCTTAAATCTTAGCTCTGACACAATAGTAACCTAAGTCTGACTCTAAGTCTAGTTCCTTTAACAATAAATAATAATAAAAAAAGAATATTAACCCCACGTACCTCAGAGGTATATACGAAATAAGTATATAACACACTACCTGCTATCATTTCTTAGGTCTTAACTATAATTGTCTAAGATTGATTAAAACATAAAAGTCTCCAACTTCTCTTCCTTCCCAATCAAGATCTTTATACCTTTAGCTGTTTCTCTTTTTGTCTTCAAACATGAAATGTCTTTCTTTGCCCACTGATATATTCAACAAATGCTTATTAGGTGCTCACCATTAGACTTCTCCTTTTCAAGAGAAACCCCTTGCCAAACACACAGTAAATATTCAGGAAATAGTAGCTATTACTGATACTGAATGAGTTTAGAATTATAACATAAACGTAGCACAATCTTAAGTTGAGCCTAAGTTACAGTTTCTGTCCTGGCATGTGGAAAGCCTCATTCTTTCTTCATCCCAAATAATGCTTGAATTTTAAATTTCCTTTCTCTACTTGCTGTTTCTTAGGAGCCTAAAACCCGAACATGCCTTTCCTAGATGCAGCTGCCAGAAGCATACCTGCTGGGCTGCTGCTCCTTCGCTAATTATTGTCTTGAAATTCTACTTCTGCTTAAGCCTTTGCTCCTCCCTTCAGGAAATGAATGAGCATTTGTGATTTCAGTACAGGAGATGTGAAATGAACCATGAGGAAGACACGATCCCTGCTCTTGAGATGGCGGTGGGTTTCATTTTCCCCTTGAACACCTATTCTACTTCTATATCAGTTACCCTTGATCAAACCAAATCACTGGACCTGCGTTTTCTTAGTCCTCACTGATTTCTTCCTTCCATGGACACTAATACAGGAAAATCTGCTGAGCAGTCTAAGGTAATTATTAGGACTGTTTCTAATGACAGGAAGGCTGACTTGTATGTGTAGGTGCAATTGAAGACAAGGCTAGGAGAGAATAGTAGGGAACACAGGTAGGGAGGGTGTGATGAGTAATTCCCAAGGGATTAATTCAAACTCGGTTAAGGAACACTCAAAATTGGCAACGCGCGATGCTGTCAAAGGTGAAGATCATAAAACACATATTCCACTGAAAGCCATTTGCACAGGAAATACAATTAACTTCTTCAAGGCAATGAACACCCAAGACATCACTTTCTGGGAGGAAGAGAATGCTGTAAATGCGCTCTTTGTAGGTCTTCTGACCCAGTTTAGTGACTAGTTTAATATTCAAAGGCAGAAGTGTCCTCTGCATTTTAGAAAGTTTGATGTTTGAAGACAATTTAGGTCATTGGCTCCTGTGACAGCATTTCCCCTGTGAGAAAGCTACATTTAACCATCCATCTCTTATATTATTGATAACAAAACTGGTAAAGGCCTGTGAAGTCCAACAGCTTTCTCTCTGGGATGGTCAGAAGAAGCAATTAAATTGAAACCCTATTCCAGCTTTCCTTTAGGGAAGTGTGTCTGTACTTTGAACACCAAATCTGTGAAAGTGGAGTTCTAGCATGAATTTTTCTTTTAAAATATCTATCAAGCATCCTCTTCCTATAAAAGCAAAATCAGAAATGACATTACAGATACAATTATTTGGGGATGGAAACATAAACATTTTTACCTTGATAGTAAATAAAATGTGTTCTTTCAGGGACAAAGCAAACAAAGCCTTCCTTTATGCTTCTAATTCCCATTATATGAAGTTGAAGGGAACCACCCACCTTTGAAAGGCTATTGTTTTTAGCTCACTTGAGATTTCTCAGAATAAGGAATAAACTTCCTATTGCAGCTTGTCTGGGGCCAGGTTTGAACTCACCACCCTTGGTATATGGGGCTGGTGCCCCACCCACTGAGCCATGGCTGCCACCCCCAAACTTATTTATCATTATGGGCAGGGTGTGGTGGCTCATGCTGTAATCCTAGCACTCTGGGAGGATGAGGCAGGATGATTCCTCAAGGTCAGTGGTTCCATACCAGATTTAGCAAGAGCAAGACCCCATCTCTACTTTAAATTAGCCAAGTGTCCGCTGTGGGCATATGTAATCCCAGCTATTTGGGAGGTTGCAGTGGGAGGACTGCTTGAACTCAGAAGTTTCAGATCTCTGTGAACTAGGCTGAGGCCACAGTACTCTAGCCAGGGCAACAGAGTGAGATAAGACTCTGTCTCAAAAAAATAAATAAATAAAGCGGGAAGCTTTCCACTTGGGTTCTTCCCTCCACTGCCCGAGGTTCTGGTTCCCCTCTTTTGCTTATCAATCTTTCTCCTTGTCAATAAACTTCATAAAAATAAAATCATCATTGTATTTCTAGTGCCTAGTTCAGACTCTGCCACACAGCTCATTTCCATAAATATTTGTTGTACACATTTTCCCATAAGAACACTGCAGACTATTCTTAAGATGTAAAGTCCATAACTGCCGAGCACTGCACACGAGGTCCCTTCGGTTTCCCATCCTCGCTTCCACCACTCTGCCTGCTTTTCTCTCAAGCCTCCCTTACTCATCTGCTGCTCAGACTACTCGCGCCACATGCTCTGCGCATGCTCCTTCCTCCACTTGAAAAGGCGTTTTCCTCCTTCTCTTCCGGTTGAAGTACCAATCCTCTTTTAAGATCTGCCCAACCCAAATAAAGTCCCTTTTATGGTAACTTCATTTCTCAAGCACACTGGAGTTGTTTTTCCACACTGCTGTCTTACAATATCTGGCACATGGGTTCTATAATATTTTTCTTAGAAAACATTGGGATTAATTGTTGATGTTGATTTTTAGCACTAGTTAGTCAGAACGTATAGGGTAGAATGATTTCTAGTTCTGAGCAATTTAATACCTATGCTTTCCTGTTCCTGAAAAAACAGTACGTATTTACCCCACCCCCAATATTTGTGTTTTAACAGAATTTGGAAATACAGTAAAAATAATTTAATAAGTTCTTTTTCATAGTTTTAAGTAAAAACATGATTACCTCAAATCCTCTTTGACATAAAATAAATGTAAGTAAATAAAATAGACAAGAGCTTTGTTCACTGAAAAATTTCCATCCCCGATAAATCATGTGCTAAATGGCTGTGTTTGACATTTTCTTAAAATTTTTCATGATATTCTTTTGCTCCCTCAAATCCTGATTACAACCAAAGTGAACGCTCCTCTTAAGTTTCCTTATTGATAAAAATGAAAGTTCTTCAGAATAAAAAGGAACAAGTGACAGAACCTTACAGCAAAGTGATGGGGGTCTGCCTCTTATCCCCTGAGTACCCTGCAAAAAGTCACGTTTCCACCTACTAAGGTCCAAATACAATCATTTACTTGAGAAGCCTGCCAAGTATGGTCTGAGATTGCAGAAGCTCAGCTTGAGAAAAAAAATTATCAAATACTGGTTCAGGAATTTGTGTCTCTGTGATATTTAAAATGTATTTATAGGATACCTAAAAAAATATCCTGCTGACCACAGAGACCATGAACGAAGATGGCTGAATAAACTCTGAGACAGTCTTCAAAAGCACTTTAACTGGTGTAAGTATAATTGAGTAAGGAAGTCAATATAATGGGGAGGGGAGATAAAGTATCCTCCCAAAGATTATTTTTTCTTCCCTTAGCTCCATGAAGGCTAACCACAATTATTCCCAGCACTCAGGGTGGCATCTCATGCGTACCACACACCTGGGAGCTTTGGTGAAGGGTGTAAATTCATCCATCAGTTAATGGCAGACTATGCTCCCTTTCTGAAATATGGACACAAATTCACCCATCAGTTAATGGCAGACTACGCCCCCTTTCTGAAATACAGACACTTTCTACCAAACCAAGCACCCTGGAATAACTAACTACATCTGAGAAAAATCAGATAGATGTAGCAACTCTTCAGAGGTGACCATTACTACTAACACAAATATATCCCTACTGGCACAGCCAATATTTTGTGAAATTTCCTGATATTAACTTCAGATGGATAAATTTATAGCCTGCTCTAGGCTTGTTTTCCTTACAATCCACAAGCTAACTGGCTTTCCCCCCCCAAAAAAAAAAACAGCAAAAGCACACTGAACATTTCTTGTGTGTCAGGCACCGTTCTCAGAACTTTCTGTATGTCAACTCATTTATTTCTCCTAACCACAGTGCAAAGCAATTAATGTTATTACTATCGAAGGTACTTTATTTGACCTTAGTCACAAATTCCTCATGTGAAAACTGGAGGTGATAAGACCTCATTAGTGAAGATTAAATGACAAAATATAAATCATGTATTTTGGTTTCTAGCCACAATGGTAACTCAATAAAAGTTCATTTTCTTTCTCTCTCGCCTCAATTTTACCCATATTTTTTTTAAAACTATCGTTATTGTTTTTAAAATTATTTTTCTTGTGAAATTGACAACACATTACTCACTAAGGAAATATAAATTATAATTACAGTGAGATACAGAATGGCTAAATTAAAAAATAAAAAAGCCAATATTGGTGAAAAATGTGCAACTGTTGACCCTCCTATATTGTGTTAAAGGAAGTATAAAATGGCATGAGCCTCTTTTAAAACTCCAAGATAGTCTCTACCAAGGTCAAATGTATGTCTACCCTGTAACCCAGCAGTTCCATTCCTATGTATATGCCAAGACAATGAGTGCTCTGTCTACAATAATATTCACAGCAGCTTTATTCATAAGAGCCTGAAATGGAATATAACCCAAATGTCCATTAGCAGAAAACAAGAGAAACCAGTTTTCTGAATATTCATATAAGATACACACAGAATGATAGACCAAAAATAGATGAATCTTAGAAATATTACATTGAGTGGAAGAAGTCAGGCACAAGAGTACATATTTTAGGATTCAACTTATACAAAACTTTAGATCAGCCCAAAGTAATATAGAGTGTGTTTTGTGTAATTCTATGTGACGGTCAGTCAGGTGTGGCCACAGAAGGAGGCAGAGGAAAGGCCCAGTTTATTGTACTCCCATGCCCTAGAGACAGGAAGTATAGTGTGCCATCAGGGTCACATAAAGAGATATGAGGTGGAGAGGAGGCAGGACACAGGAGCGAGGGGAGCACTTAGACCAGAGCCTTTACTGGGGGTTTCTTTAGGACAGGCAAGGCTGGGAAGGGGCCTTACGTTTGGGGTGGGATCCTTTGAATAATTTCACTGAGCTCTATGCTATAGGGGTGGTCCTGAGTTGCCCCATAGCTGGCCCTGGAATAATTAACACAGAGAAGTATCATCTCCTGGGGCATAGTGGCCAGATAGGGGAGGTGGCTCTGGATTGTTAGTTGGCTATTAAAGCGATGATCCTGGCTCAGCCATTGCTGTCTCTAAGAATTGACAATCCCTGAGAGGGACAGTTTCTTTCCAGTCAGAAAAATTTTCTTTAACATGTCAAAACCTCATAATACACACAACACTGTAAGTGTACAGACACACACACATACATACAATAGAGAGTGTTAAAAGTCTGACAGTGGTCACCTTGGATGGTGGTGTGGTGGTCATATAAATTATGATATGTCCTGATACAAGTGGTGGTCACATAGGTCATTTCATTTATAAAAAATATTGAGGTTATAGTTACAAGCCATAAAGTGTACTGTATGTAAGTTGAGCCTCACTTGAAGGACGTTTCCTTGATGTTGTTCCACTGTTCCCTGAATCAAGGTACTCGTTAGAAGCTTTCACAGGATGGTGGAGTCCGACCCTCCCAGAGAAGTCAGTTTAGATTTAAAGAATGTTGAAGTCTGCGGTTCCTCAGCTTATTGACTGGGGACACACCTGAATATTCCTGCTCCGTGCTGGGTCATTATTGACAACTGCCAAGGGAGCTCGTTACTCCCTTTGTCTACCGTTTTATGGCTGTCCAGAGCAAAAGAAAGGCCTTCTTGCCATAGCTCTTGTTTCCTATAATTTTCTTAAGGCTGTTATCACTCTGGATGAAGACATTTTAAAATCTACAAAACACAATAAAACGTTTCTCCATGATGAGGCACTCCGCACCGTTGTTTGGATATGGAAAATGAGTTTGCCAGGGCACACTGGAAGAAAAAAAGAAAAGAAAAGAAAAAAAAAGGAAGAAAGTAAAGAAAGAAAAATGGCTATCCCTCCTACAGTGTAATCCTCTTAATAGAGCATCCTCAGGCGCTGAACGATTCCTACATCTAATGACTAATGAATTTGGGTTTGCTTTGGCATTTGTGCAGCGGGGGGTTGGGGAGGGCAATGGAACTCTTTTGAGGCAGAGGGTGAGGAGGTGGCAACACTGCACTTCAACTTGAGCAACCTAAATGAGGCAGGCTGTTAAAAAAGTACGAACTGTGCACCGCAGCAATAGAAATATACAAATATACCCCGCCCTCCACAGAGGCAGCCCCTCCCTTTCATGCCACTCTCTTCAGCTCACTCCTCCCACGACACTCTCCTACACTTTATATTTCAATTTCCCTCGAGGGAGTTCCCGCCGGGATCTCTAATCTCTAGAAGGCTTCCTTGTACACCACACACCACTCTATCCAGACTATTCTTTCTCATCAGTATCTCCTTGAATCCTCAGCTCAGGATTGAACTTATCTAAGATTCATGGCCTACCTCTCCCCTTTGGATGTATTTGGTGCTCTTATCTGTGCTCACAAATATGAAAACATACATCAAACCATATTGTCATTTCCAATTTCCTTGTCTGCCACTCCAGCCTCCATTATTAGCTTCCTTTGATCTCTGATATAGCATTTTTCATCTTTGAATTTCGAATACCTAGCAGTTTCTGACACAGAGCAATAGATGATTGCAGAATGAATAAGTCTGTGCAGAATAAGTAAATAATTGGAGAAGAAATGCTAATTTTATATTTCTGTTTTGATGTTTGAATTCTGTGCACTTTAAAACAAAAACAGTACTCATTTAGCTGTATGAAATTTGTATGAACTTTTGCCCTTCAAAAGAACTTCAGTGAAAACAGGAATAATCTGATTAAAACATTACAGTAATAACCTCTCTTATGCTGAACTCCTTTAAGCGTGGTTAATTTTTTTAAATCATGTTCAGTTGACTACCACATTATTTCTAAACAATGTGCTATTTTTCTTTCTTTTTTCAGGGCTATCCATTTGGGATGGTGCAATATCAGCCAGAGAGTTAACAAAGCCCATTAAAAGCTTGGTAGGACAGCTCAGAGTGGTGAAACCGTGGGTAACACGAATGACTCAAGAAGGCATTTAAGAGGACACTAGAACCCATCAGGCCATCTCGGGGTGAGATTCTGGAAGCATTTCTTCATTATTTCAATGGGTTCCTTCAATGGAGGACAGTCTGCTAGATATTCCAGGCTCTCTAGGCCTCTTGATCAGAATAATGTCTTCACAGTACACCTACAATCATGTTCTGTAGTAGAAGTCCATTTCCTCTTGCTACATATTAGCAAAAGGTGCAGAAAAATTGTTTATCTTCACTTGGAGAATGAAATCTTAGTTTTGGATTACTTGCAGTACCTTCTGGTTCTGGACGGATCCTGGAGCCATCAAGCTATTGTGTGCATGGGGACTTCATGCCTGTGCCCATGTCCTTGCTAAGAGAATCTGCTTCTGCCCACATCACCTGCTGGATGAATAGATCTAGGTGACCATTTTAATATCTGATGATTCAATTTCCCCGATCACAACTATGTAAACAAGGGTGGACATCTGAACAAACCAGGGTTCATGAGATTTCTTAGGAGAGGGGGAGATGAAACAAACACAAATGCCAGATTACAAGTAACTGAGCACGACACCAAGTGTTAGCAGAATACAGTGTGATAGAAGAAGCTGATCTACAAAGAAAAGAATACAGTAGATGGGCAAAGAGAAGCAGAAATGAGAGATGCTAGGACCCCAGCAGAGACATTTGGGTCCCTGTATTGTCTGGCTACACTTCCATCCCAGTCATTTGATATCCTTGAGATTAACTTCAAGGAAAATTTTTATTTAAGTGATCGTGAGTTGATTGACAATGATCTATCTGATGGTTAATTTTATAAGTCAAGTTATCTGGACCATGGTCCCCAAGTATTTGGTTCAACATTATTCCAGATGATTCCTTGAGGGTGTTGCTTTGCTAAAGTTTACATTTAAATCAGTGGATTCTGAATAAAGCAGATTGCTTGCTATGTGGGTGGGCCTTATCTAATCAGTTAATGGCCTCAAATGAACGAAAGGCAGACCTCCCACAGCAAGAAGGAATTTTCCAGCAAACTGCCTTAGAACTTTACTTGCAACATCAACTCTTTTTGGTCCTGAGTATACTTGAGCTTCAAATCTTTCCTGAGTCTCCAACCTATAGGTCTCCCCTTCTGCTTTGGGGCTTATGGAGTCTCTACAACTGCATAAGCCAGTTCCTTAAAATAATCTCTTTTAATATATATATTATATTGATTCTGTTTCTTAAAAAACTCAAACTCATACAACCTACATAATTCCAAACTGAAAGCATTTGCACACAATATGCATTATTTAAGTCCAAATGATTATAAACATCATCGTGAATTCTGCTAATTTATATTGTACCATTTCTGTTTTTATTACACTGAAAGGAATTTATACTTAATGAATACTGACTATAGTCTATGCCAACACCATACATATTAATTTCAGAATAACACAAAGCATTTTTATTATTTCAAATTCTAAATAAGGTAACTGAGACCCAGGGCAGTTTTGAATCTTGTCAATAAACATTTTGAAAATATGCTTTTAATTCCTTTTGCAATCAAGTACTCAGAATATACCTGTTTTTATTATCAGTGCGTGAGATATCTATCCTCGAGTTGTGTCTCAGATGAAGAGAGAGTAACGGCAGCCGATGGAAGAGGCAGAGGGGTGTGCTGAGGAGTTCTGAGTTTGGACTGAAAAAAGTCCACTCCTATGTGACTTACCCTATTTGGCTTGCAACTTCCTTAGCTAAAAATAGGAGTAAATGTACCTCCCACACTTACAGCGCTGCTATGAAGTTCATTCATTTGATGTTAAAGCAAAGTATCTTGTAAATTGAAAAGGACTTTTCAAATGTTAAGTGTTTAATATCATTTCATTTTCCGTCCCTATACATTTCAATACATCTTGTGAAGAATGAGATCTCTTGAAGAATTGAGACTGGATTCAGTTTTTTAGCCAGAACGGGTATTCTCCATGGCAAGCCCAGCACACACTACTCTCTAAGGAACATTTGGGATTATTAAAATTAACGACTGATTTCCTTTAGTCTCCTGCAGTTATTGAAGCAGTTCTCAGATAAACTGGGGCACACACAATGACTTTTCTGTCATTGCCATGTACATTCAAGACCATTAGAGCTGGAAGCAACCTCAGCAATCATCTCAGAGTTGCCAAAATGTGGTCCACAGGCCAAGTCCCACTTGCCCTCTGTTGTGTACAACTATTTAGCTACGAATAGTTTTTAAATGTAAAATGGTTGAAAACAACGGAAATAAGAATATTTTATGAAATGATAATTATGTGAAATTCAAATTTCAGTGTTCAGAAATAAGTTTTATTAGAACATAGCTATTACACTTATGTGTTATATATTGTCTATGACCACTTTCATGCTACCACATAATATAAAAGTTTTGCAATAGAGATTGCAGGAGACAGTAAGCCTAAAATATTTATGATCTGGTCTTTTATTAAAAAAGTTTGACTACCCTAATCTCACCTAATTCTCTCATTTTGTAGATGTGAAAACAAAAGCATTGAAAGATAAAATTACTGATTCTAACTATCTCAAATAATGATTAATGTAGAATTAATTAATGGATAAAACCTACTTTTTTGTCAAGTTGATTATGTTGAAATTAATGATTCACTTCACTTATACTCACCACTAAATTATGTAGCCTCCTTGTACAAATTACTGGAATCATCTCAAAATCTTTAATTGCTCACATGAACTAATGTCAAACAAAATAGATCCTGAAGTGAAGTATGTCTTTCATTTATTGATATGATCTTATATTGTATTTTTTAAAACATTTTTAAATAGAAGTCATTGTAGAACAAAATAATGATAAAAATTAAAGATTTCACTTGATACCATCAACTAAAAATTAAACTCCACTTTTAATTCTCCAAGCAACATATATGGAACATTCAAATGTTTCAGACAAATTAGCCACATTCAATTTTCTTATAAGGGATGATTGACAATGAGAATATAATTTCTTTGTCTTTCTATGGTTAGTGAATAGGGCTCAACCAGTTAATTTCCCCAATGTACACTGAAATTCAGTATTTTGTAAAATGAAAAAGAACATGTCTAAAGTTAAAGCATTCCTTTTATATCACTAGTAGGCATCTCTTGGAAATTGTAGCAAAATCAATTACCTATTTACCTTTTAAAATATCTGTCTTCAAGGGGAAATTTTTAAAGCAGTTGTTGTCAGCTAGTGGTGATTTTGTTTCCTCTCCAAAGAATATTAGGCAATGTTGGGGACAGTTTTGGTTGTCACAGTGGGAGGTGGGGGAGTGTTCCTGGTGTCTGGGAGGTAGAAACCTAAGATACTCCTGAATTTCTTACAATGCACACGGCAGAGATTTACACAGCCCAAAACGTCGGTAGTGCTGAGGTCGAGAAGCCCTGTTTTAATGAATCATCATTAGACTAGCCCAAAGCATTTCACAACTCTGTAAATTAATCTGCCAGACCCTAAATATTCCAACCATCATTTAGTTCTGGACTAGTACTATAGAGCAAGTATTTCTCACGGAAGCCACTATAACAGCTCATTCTTTGCAAAACACTCTTCTAGCAAGGAGAAGGATTATCACAGGGATTATGTCCCCAAATAATATTGACCTTCTTCCAAGCTATGTGTATTACTGACCCTAGCCAAAAAGAAGTAGGGTAACTTTGCAACGATTCTTATCTCTTTCCCAAGAAAGTTATTTTAACTTTAGTGTAATTTTTCCCTGTAGAAACCTAAGATTTCTATTTGACTTCAATCCATGATTCCTGATGTAGTAAAAGAATCTGATGTTAACAGAAATAAACCTTAAGTCACATTTACCTTTACATGAAAACACCAAGACATTTCAATCATCAAATAGTGTCTACATAGTGATCTGTAGATATTTGCCATGGCATATTTAAAGGCCAAGGCAAGGATGGCCCCAGCATGTTTAACAGTGTAGCTTTTCTTCCGTTAGCATTTTCTCTATTTCACAGTGTAACTCAGCCACCAACATTATGAAAGGAAATATAGCAAGGTCTCTTAGATCACCAAATTAAGAAATGCCTTTTCTCCAACATAATCAATGAGTGAAATAATTTTAATCTCTCCCTTTCTCTTTCAGTGAATATTATCCAAGCAGAAACTGAGTGCTCCCTATTTAGTTTCATCCTTGAGTACATATTTTATTCTGAATCATTCTGAGTACTAATTATTGGTTCAACTCCCTGTGAATCCTCCAGTTTGAGGAGCATATGAAGTAAATCATCTCAAACATAAGGTATTCTTCAATCATACAAATATACCAAGACCCTATAATATCATTTGGTTCTTAGTATCAACTTCAGACCCCTGAATCAAGGGCACAGTTACTGATTCCCTCCAACATTTACCTATGCAATATAATTTATTTAGCACCTAAGCTATCCTGGGACTAGGCCCTCTGTTAAATGCTACACACACCACATTAAATAAGGTAGGATCCCTAACTTCAAGGAGGTCTTTACAATGAGTTGGAAGAGTTAATAATGCCATAATGTGCTAAAAAAGCAAAGCTAGAAATACTCACTGACTTCCATGGACACGTGGGAGAGAAGAACCCCACCTGGTTTTGAGGACTCAGGGAAATTTTTTCTGACCTCATCCTACTCACCTGAGCATGAAAAGATGGGCAGGAGTTAGGTTAGGAGGTTTTCCAAGAAGTGGAAATAATTTGTGCAAAAAAAGCCTGGTTGTGAAGAATTCCACGAATTGAGGCAAGGAAAAATGGGATATGAAGGCAGAGAGAGGCAGGACACTGGGAGTCTTGTTCCATGCCAAACAGCTTAGATTTCATTCTGCAGGAGACGGGAGCCAGGGATGCAAGTCGGACACGGCGGCATCCTGGCCTTGCTTGCATTTTAAATGGACGATGCTGGTGGAGGTGGGAAGGACTCATTTGAAGTAGACTAGAGTGGAGGCAGCTGTAGTATTTTGGGCCCAGGAAAAGGAGAGACTGATTTTGGGAACTAGGAATAGACAGAAGGGGGTGGATCAGAGATATATTTATGAGGAAATCTGGCACTGATTGGCTAATTATGTAAGAATGAGAGAAAGAAGGCAAAAGGCATAAACCCAGGTTTTTCAGTCGGGGTAATTTGGTGAATGGGTAATTCTAGCAATTGGGAGAGAGTTTAGAGTAAAAGGAGCAGATCTGAGGGGAGCTTGCTTAGACCATATAATTAAGGCAGAAGTTGGACTTAGAAAAACTTTTCGGTAGAGAAAAAAATGCTGCTACCCATGAAAATGTTAAATCTCCTAAAATAAACAAGAACAAGGCTGCTATGCCATCTTTTCTTCCAGCCCAGGATACTACCTATTGGACTACACATTTCTGGCATCTAAATTAGGTTTCCTGCAGGACTCCTGAAGGAACAGTTGTAAAAGTCACCCAATGTTCTGAGAGCATGACGACTTGCAAGATGAGGACACATTATGATCCTACATACATTGATAGAGAGATGTTGGGTGCTTAATTTTTAACAATATAAGTCAGAAATTGAGGCATGGTCATGCCAGAGGCAAAATTTTAATCCACCAATCCTTTTAATGGAAGATCTTTTAGAAGAGGAGATTCTCAAATGTTACTGGGCATAAAGTTCATCTGAATTGTTCATTCAATGCCGATGTGCAAGGCCCTCCCAGGGGTTAAACTTAGTAGGTCGGGGGATAAGCCCTAAAATCTATCTCTGTCTAATCTATCACAGGCAGTCTTGGACTACTTTTTGGAAAACACTCCTTCTGTCCAAGATTCATTGTTCTGGAAAATTTCCCTTCACATAAGGCAATTCAATATAGAAAAATCCATTATTGCTATTAATGGATTTGTGTACGGTAAGTTCCCTTCTTGCTTCCTTCCTTCCCACTCATCTATCTATCTGTGTATTATTAAGGGGAAAGGAAACAAAATTGATCAATGCTATCCCGCAACTGCGATTCCTGTGCATGTGTCTCTGAAAATGAAATAAATAAGAGCCAATAGGTGGAACAGATTCCTAAAGGCTGTTAAACACACAGTTTATGTGTACTAAACATGAAAATTAAGTGTCTCCCTCCTAGAGATTTTGTTACACCTGACCCATCCCTCCCTAGCAGACATAGTGCTGTATCTTTGCCCTGTACTCCAGACCCAAGCAAACTATGCCCACTCTATTTTTCCATATCTATTTAATACTAAGCATGTTTTTAAAAAATTAAAGGTATAAATAAGCCTTTCCAAATGCAAGCCCTAGATGTTCTCTTCTTCCCTCCCTCTGGCCAGAATCTCTGATGAGTTTGTGAAGGCTGTGGGGGGTGGTAGTGGAGAGTGTGGCATCATGGGCATGAATTACAGCTGCTTTGGCCTTCACCCCAAGTGAACTAGACACTTCCACTAGGTGCTATTCTATACCATTGGAATCTAAGGGACAAGCACCTAGGTGACCACTGCAATCGCAAGGACCATGATAGGCGAATACAGGGAGCATGTACGTGATACTTCAGAATTGTGACCATGGATACCAGTTCACAACCATTTCTATAAGTGAGTTCAATAGAACAGACAAATCTGAAATTTTACATAATGTGATTGAACAATTCCATGAGGATAAATACACAGAGAATTGTCATATAAATAAACAGAAAATAAAAATAGGGAGAAACATTTCTTCAGATTATATTGTTATATGATCTACAATCCAGAGAACTCAGGTAGCTGAACTCAATTTACTTCTTTGTAAATAATGTTCATGATTAAATTGTGAAAACCTGTGAACTGTTTGCTTAAAACCTCTTGCTCCCACTGTCAACTAACATAAAATCTGTTCTGCTAGATCCCAGTGGCATAACAGAGGCCACTGAATCTAGCTTCCCTCCAGCGCAGCTGAATCTGTGGCAGCTTTTCTCAATGCAGGGTCTTTCCAAGAGCTTTGGGCATCTGAGTCTCTGGCAGGACTGGTGAAATGCAAATTCTTGGAGCCCGCTGCCTACCTACCGAATCAACACCTCCAGGACTGGGGCTGGAATTCTACCCTTCCCACAAGCTTTCCAAGCAATTCCTAAGCATTCTCAGGATTTTACATATTTCCATGTGTTTGTTCATTCCTCTATACATTTTGTCAGTCATAGTCTTTTTTTTTTAAACTTTATTTTCATTAAATCATTCATAACTGTATACATTTATGGGGTACAATGTGATGATTTGATATATAATGTGGAATGTTCAAATTTTCCAGGCAACTCAACCATACTGTATCTTCCTTTCCATTGTTCAACATGAAAAGACTTTTAAAAACTATGACTGACTGAACCACAAGTCCAGTCATAGTCCTTTGAAAGTCTTTTTTGTGTTAGGTAATGGAAAGGAAGAAACAGTATGGTTGAGTTGCCTGGAAATTAGCTTTGAACCAGTTGAGTTTACACCAGATGAATAGAGGGAAGACGTGAGGCCACTGCTGGACAGGCAGGGTCCTCTGTCCCTGCAGGGAGTCATCTGCCAGGAAAGCAAAGCCCTGTCCCTCCAGATGACCTTGCTGTGGCTGTCACTGTGCCTGGAAGGGAGGTGGCTCCTGGTCTTGGGCATCCCAGCCATTTCCTCCCTCAGTCCTCAGAGACCACACATTTCCATTCTCACCTTCACAATAGAGGGCATTAGGAGACAGAACTCTCCAGAGAGACAGGAGGGTTTCTTGTTGCCTCAGGAATTTCCTTCAGGCTGCCTGAGGAACATTTCACAAAAAGACCAGTCACATGGTTCACTGCTCAGCAGCCCGAGTTGAAGCCACCATTTAATACACACCAGACAATTTTCCCTCTCCCCTGGGTCTGAGTCTGGCCACATTTTCCTTTCTTTTATTCTCTTCTTTCTCACTTTTTTTCTTAAGGGAATCAGAGGCTGGCACAAGGAGATGGAAAGACGGAAGTTTCTTTATTTGTACCCTTTAAAATTCTGGCTAATGGTACACCATGTTTTCCTGAAAGCAATTTAACCTCCAAGTTTCCCATCTTCAAGGCACTTAATGGAATTGGTCCATAACAGGTCCCTGACCTGGCCTGACACAGCCTGCCAACATACTCCCCTAGTTACAATAGGTGTGTGTTTCCTCCTGTTGTGGAAACTTCCCTGTTGCTCATAGCACGTGGACCAGGAGTGCCCTGACCTGGCTAAGAAAATATCTGGTTTAATTAGTGTTCTACCTCACTTGTAGAGATTCAGAATTTGAAATGTGACAGGGAGATATTGGAGGTCATACACTTAAAACACAAATTTCAATGCAATTGTTTCTTGAGGAGTTTGAGAACCTCAAAGGGAAATCAGTTCCTGGAAAGCCTGGCATCCACTGTGGAAGACAGACGGAATCCATTAGGACTTTGCTGTGCTTGAGGGACAATATGATGAACTTTGGTTACCATTCTATGGAATTACACAAGTAGAACACATTAGCACTTGGGTAGAATTTGTGCTAATCTGATTGCCTAACTTGATCGTTGCTCTTTTTATTAATTCCCTTGTGCTACCCAATTTGCTTTCAATAATACTTCTGTATAAGAGAGAAAAAGGAGAAAAAAATAAAGGAGAAGTCTGAGATTTCTGGCTGGATTCCAAAAGGGGGAGGGACACACTGTGAAAAACTATGCGTAGTTTTACACTAAAACAGAGCATATAACAAAAATACATAAAAATGAGATGTGATACACTGAATATCATTGAATAGTATTTACTGAAAGCACTCTCCTAGTGGGCTTTCAGTGGGACTCAGACTCATTAATGAGATGAGTGAAATAAGGAACGATGTTCTTCACTTTTCTCTCAGTCCCACTAGGGTCCATCATGGACATACTTCTTCCAGCCCGTCATGAAGGAACCACCAAGAGAATCTCTGTCCTTCCTTCTCAGAACCTTTATTCTCAGACACTGGGACCACCATCCCACCTTACAGCAAAGATGGAAAGTTAAAGTTATTCAACATTCTTATCTCCACCACAATTAATTAATTTAACAAGACCCTGTTTATTTTGCCTCCATTACTTTGCCTTCACTAAGATTCTCCTCAGTTCTGCAGGCCTCTAATCTAATCTCTCAGCTTCCAGTTGCAACATCTCACACACCTTACAGGGAATGAACATATATATAACACCTCTACCTGGCAACTTAGCTGGCTGCAAACATTCCTTTACTTGAACCCCCTAGTTTTAGGATCATGGTCAAGCGCCTCGGTTTAGCAGAGAAGGCCTTCTGTGATTTAAGCCCTGCTGTTCACTCTCTCTGTTTCCTTCCTCCATTTTCATATTCAATCCTTCCATCCCTAATAGACTATTTTCTTCCATACAGATGGAGACTGGCAGGCCTCACCACAGGAAATCAGAGCATAGGATCTAAATTGAGTCAAGACCCGCCTCCTTCATTCATTTTAAAGAGGATACCAAGTTACAGAGAGACTAAGTAATTTACCCCAGTCACACAGCTGGTTAGGGAAACAGTAGAATTAGGAGCCAGCACTTAGGCCTACCTTTCCGGAGTATAATTTCTTTAGTCTATTTCTGACATTGTTCAAAGTGAGCCAAGTCGTACAATTTCTCAATACTATCCTTTGAAAATCTTACAAGGATACTCTTCATGTATTCTTCATTAACACACCGACTTAAGTGTCTTCCCAAAATCTGTCTTCCCAAAATACAGAGCTTCCCGTTCCCCCAATGCAACCCATTTTTCAGAAGCCTTCCTTTCAGCAAGTTCGCCAAGGCTTCAATGCAAAGAAGGCTCTCTGCCCTAAAAATAATCTCCAAATTCAACATGTTACCAAAATAAAATCTTCTAAATAAAACAATGGCAAAGATAGACCTGATAATGAATATGAAATATGCTAAGAACATTCTGTCACTGAAATCAACTTGACTCTTTTTTTGTGATTAATAGTAAGTTGAAATCTTGAAACACACAAGAATAAAGCAAACGACAACAGAAGAGAAAGGGTTTGGAAAGGGTCCCATTTGAAATGTATCCGTTTGAAAACAGGCCCTGTCTTTTGGCTCTCATCATCATGTGCCTGTCCAAAAATTCATTTCCAAGTGTTATTTCCAAATGCAACCCCAAATTCAAAATGTGAGTTGGTTGGCATGTTCAAAATCAGCTCTGAGATGGACAAAACAACAAATGAAATGTTTTCAGAAGGAATAATAAGTGTACTCCAGTGCTCCGTGGGCTTAATTCATGCTTCAGATGCCCGCCTTTCCCTTCTAATTCTTTAGTATCCTGCTTCTATTAGGAAACAGGAAATAAGATTATGAAGCTATTTCCAAAGATTAACATGGTACCAAAGTCAGCAAAGAAACGCACATTTTCAAGGAAACGTATAGGAAGGGAAATTGACTTGAGCTCAGTCTGTCAGAAATGGTGAGTGATCTGAGTAGAGCTGAATCTAATTAAGCCATCACACCTACGCTGTATTTACTGACAAGTCAGAGTGCCCAGAGAAGGGCATGTCACATCGGAACAATACTTGGAAGAGGACCACAGATTACCTGTTGAATAGGAGAACTGGATCTGATAAATCAACAAGTCAGTAGACTACAGAATGCTGGAGAATCCATCCACCAAATTGACATGGTGGTGGTGGTATGGAGGAGGTACAGTAAGAGAGAAAGAGGGAGAGGGAAAGTGAGAGGGAGGAAGGAACGCGAGCATAACCATTACTCAATATCTATAGACTAAGTCAGGAAGAGCATTTACTAAAAGAGACAGATTATTTCTCGTGAAATTTCATTTAAGCAGGGCAAGAATATATAAGAACGAGCAAAAACAGGAAAGCCATAATCTAGAGGTTAAAAAAAAAAAATTCATGGCACTCACATCTAGAGAGTGTATAGTACAACCACTCATAGAAGCAGCCTTCACTTCTTTCTAAGTATTGCTGAAAGAATTTTCACTTAGACTTTTTTTATTTTGGCCGGGGCTGGGCTTGAACCCTCCATCTCCGCCATATGGGGCCCAGCACCCTACCCTTTTGAGCCACAGGCACCGCCCCATAGACAATTTTGTTTTTAAGAGTTTGAAATGTGGTCAACATCTGAAGTCTCACAGGGTAGCTATGATCATTCAAAGAGAAAGATGTCATGTGGAAAAAAGTTCTCTCGTAAAAGCTTTTCAGATATTGAAGAAATTGGAAGGCTACTCCCTGATGCACTTTATTAGATGAATTGTGATAGCCATCACATTAATAAAGAATTGCAGGATTCAGCTGCCTGCCAATGAAAGTATTAGTATAGTATTGACAGTATCTCCTAATATGTAATATAGACAGTACTTTGGGTTAAAAAAGAGATGACAGAGTTCTTCTTAAAATAAGTAATCTGCCTCAGATAGGTCCTTCTCTGCTGGTTTTGTCATTAGTAAATGACATTATCCATGAAAAAACTAGAGCATTAGAATATTAATTAATAATACATCCAAGGGGATAGTAGTTACATATCTGTTAAGAAGAGTTAAAAAGCCTTATTTGGGGATAAAGCCAATGAATGACTTTAACTAAAAAAAAAAAAATGTCTCATAGCACATGGAATGACTGGAGTCAGTATTCTCAGTCACACTTAGATTTACCAAGACATTCTTTGCCCTAGACTCTCCATTTATTAGTTAATTCCAGAGGAAAATTTATATTCATTTGCTGATTCTCTGGCCACATTCTTTTTCTTGCCCTATCACACATGTTGTTCTAACACAGCAAAAACACACCTCGAAGAAAGCTTCTCCTCCACTCTTTATACCCAAACCTGACTTTCCTCCTCAATATTCCTTAAGGGGGGGGGGAGCAAGCCGTCACCATGACAACCATATGATGGGGGTTTGAACAGCACTTGGGGATACCCTTTATGAAGCTGTAAAACCATTTTGTGTCTAACAAGATCAGGAAAACACAGAGGACGGGGAACGCTGTTGTGAGGACCCACTTAGCAGCATAGAAGTAACTGTCCATCACCCTTACCCAGGACACAGGCTCAGACGAATTTCTGCAAGTGCAATTTATCCAGGAAGAATCCATTCATCATCCACTGCAGCCCACTAGATTCAATGCCCAGTGGTACTGAGTGGCTTCTATCATATGGAAAAGAGAATTAAGAACTTTGCCTGCCTTTTTAACGTCCAATGGCTATAGAACATCCAGAGAGATGCCCTGTTCCTAACCATGACCACATGCTCTTTTCTAGGCAAAAACACTTTTTTTCTGAACCTTCCCATTTTATTTGTATTTCCTTCCCCACAAGGCAGGTGATGAAAGCAGATTCTGATATAGTTGTGTGGATTTTTTCAGTATCTACAAAGCGGAGCGCTGGCTGCAGACACAGGGCGGCAATCCCAGCTCAGGTGTAGTCCCATTCTTTTGTGTGACTCAGAAAGAGAGCTTACATTCGATATGTGTTTTAACAATACTTTCCTACTACTGGGAGACTAAAATTATCATGCCTCTTTGAAAAACAAGGACACCAAAAAAGTCACTATCTGGTGAGGTTCATTCTTTGTCTTTACCTGAGTGACCACCTAACTATACACAGCTTTTAAAATAATGAGGAGAATCCTTTGTTCTCTCGGGTTCCATTTAAAGGGAAAGTGGGTCGAAGGGCTTCCCCAGGGAGGGAAAAGAAAAAGCAGGAATCAAACACCCGGGAGTAAGAGATTTCACTACAACTCCTGTTCCCACCCTCCTAAAGAAGTTAATTCTGCATTAGGGATGGTTAAGAGGGGTGAGGGTAGCACTTAGGCTCTGAGACCATTCTCTGAGAACAAAACCTCATTCTCAAGTGTGGCTCATACCAGCCTCTCCTCCCTGACACCGTGGGGCAGGGTGGGGGCTGGGGGGGGTGAGGAGTGTTGAGAACCTCTCTCCAGCCACTGGCCACAGAGCCAGCACTACACACATTTGTGCTCCCCCAAAGGTGTGTCCCAGCCCAAGTGCCCAAGTTGGGTACTTAGACCTGAAAAACATAATGAGCCATTCAAAGCAGCAAGTTACAGTACCTTGAGAAGTCTGACAGATGGCAGAAAGGCTGCGTGGCACAGCTTCCGGATGGTCCAGTTGAGGGGTCGAGGAGCATCAGTTTGATTCATGACCCCTTCCAAATTCCACCGGGAAAACAAGAAACTGCAGCCCTGAGCAAAGCCTAGAAAATAAACGATCCCCCACGGCTCTGGCATCCCATGGTCATCTCCACACCTGCAAATTCCATTAGGGCAGAGGCTTCCTGGAACTTGGGAGACTAGTCAAGTGGCATTGCCTGAGCCCCTGAACCTTCTTAAGAAAGCCACCTCCCCTCTCCCTGCAGCCGTGCTCATGCATACCAAATGTGGCTGAACGGAGGCACACTGCCTGCTGCTTCGGGGAGGGGATGCACGATTTGAAGGAGAGGGACAGCCTGCACAAAACAGCCTGTGGTCGGAGTCAGAGCAGCCTGCTCCGGAATGCGCGCTCCCTCTCCCGCTCTCCTCCCAGTAATCGCAGGTCAGGCGTTGGGGGGGAACCCGGGCCATTTGCTTTGCTAGCTTGGTTTGGGGGGGAGCCAGGAGGAGAGCAAAAGGGAACAAAAATAAAGCCAGAACGGGCAACTTGCACTTTCTTGCACAAAGCATCT
Organism: Galagoides demidoff; assembly: GCA_963574575.1. Taxonomy (NCBI): domain Eukaryota; kingdom Metazoa; phylum Chordata; class Mammalia; order Primates; family Galagidae; genus Galagoides; species Galagoides demidoff. The sequence goes on along the minus strand of CAUYQV010104090.1, from coordinate 10,193 downwards.
TTGAGGGACTGGAAACTGGCACGGGGGGAGGGGCCAGGACACAGAGGGAGAAGGGTGCCTCTGAATGATAAGATAAATCCTTCCCTTCTGATTTATGTGACATCATAAATTGAGAGCTATCATAAAATAGATAGACAGTAAAAGGGATCTCTGTCGTGTTCTGGGGTTTTTATTAACTGTGATCGACCGTCCTCACCCTGATACATGCGTTCAATAGATGACAGGCTCAGAAAGAGGCAAACTCACACATGCTGAGTTCTTCCTTTCATAGAAAGCAGTGTCAACTAATGTACGCTGGGCTTACCTTTTTAGAAATGGCAGTTTGTAAACTGGGGGCTATTCCCTCCTGGGAAGCTACTTGATACCCTTTCTCTGCAACAAAAGTTTAACCCTTAAGGTGCCACGTGGGCTACTATCTGTAAAAGATGGAGTTTCCTCCAGCGGAGACTCCCACCCCATCATTTTCTAAGGAAGCTTTAAGAAAGAGTTGCTGCCTCAGAGAACATAGCCTTTAGGCTCCTGTGGTGAAAGAGAATAAAGGAGAACTTTTCAATTGGAAGGTAGAAATTGGATGATTTCACTTGGAGAAGGGAAGTGAGAAGGAGGGAGTTCCCATCACAACCCCCACTGGGACTCCCACTTCTTCCCCCACCCCAGGCAAAAAAAAAACGATCTCAGTGGCAGCAGTTGACCAGATAACTCCTACCCAGAATAATCCCCACATCCTCACTTATTTTTTTCCCCGGCAGTTCCCTCCCTATGACTATACTGATTTTCCATTTCTAATTAACTCAAAGAGATTGGTAAATCCCAGCTCCATGAGTATTATGCCTTTTGAAGCAGGACCAGGAGCTGCAAGAGCAGATGTGATACACTGCTGTAATCCAGAATTTGGGACAATGCAGACCCTCCCTGAAGCCTAATAAATATCAGACACACTGTGCTATGACACTACATCCCTCACAACAATGGCCCTGTGTCAAACATTCAAGAACAGCATTGCAGGAAAGCTGGTCAGTTGGTAGAACAGACCACTGACTTGGCTAAAACTCATGTGTCTAATTATTCTTTATTAAACAATATTGCCTTAATAGACCTCAGACCCAGTCGATTTATTGTCTTCTACTATTTCATTTGCACAAAGGATTGAGGCAGTTTTGAAACAATGGCTGCTAACGTGTATGGGTCAAATACTGTGCTAAGCACTTGAAATGTATTATAAAGTTCCTATCAACAACAATCATAACCCCATTTCGTAGACTGAACAAGTGAGATCCAGAGAAATTAGTCACAAGTCTAACATACTAGGAAAACCAGAGCGCAGGCTGAAATCAGTTTAGTAGGATGTAAAGACAAAATTTTTACTCCTCTTTTATTTCTTACATAATTAACAGGACCACAACAATAAAATCACCACTGCACATTGGTGTTTTTGTTTTTGTTTTGTTTTTTTTGTAATTTGATCTTATATAAGAGTGAAGCTACAAGACTTTAGGGAAGAAATGCTTGGCCTTTCTTTCAAGTTATTATCTGGTATGACATTGATGTAGTTGTTGATAGCCTAAATTCTGGAATCAGGCTGCATGGTTCAAATCCCAATTCTGCCCATGGCCGTGGGCAATTTACTCACCTCCTCTGTGCCTTGGAGTCCTTATCTGTAAAGTGGAGATAAAAATAAACCAACACACGTAGGGCTGTTGGAAGGACTAAATGAGCTAATATTGCTGAAGCACTTAAAACAGTGGTGGGCGCACATTAAATCCCTACACTGTGATTTATCTTCTAAGCAGCACGTGCTGACTTTGAGCTGGAAACCCACTGATAATTTTCATTAAGTATGCACGAGTGTGTATACTTACAGTCCTAGGTATGAAATCAAGGAAGACAAATTACACCTGAATGCTTCCTGTGAGTTCTCCTGAGTTTAATAAATGGGGGAATGAGGAAGGCAGGAGACTCCAAGGGCAGTATGGGTTTCTTCATGCTGTACATAGCAGACTGGTATCCATTAGATCACATGGCCTTGTCTTTAGTGAGGCTACAAGGCTCCAGCCCTTCTAAGCTACGAAATGCCCATAAGTGGTTCTGTTGAGGGTGTGAGAAGGCTGCTTAAATGCTGAAACATTACGGTTGCCTACCTGCTGCCCTGACTATTGCAAAATGTTAAGGACCCCACAAAAATGAGAGCATCGTTCTGAAAACACACAGCCTTTGATTCTCTCATCCCCTTTAATTTTTACTGAATAACTTTGCTCAAAGAGAATAGTTAGAAATTAAGAGGAAGGAAGAGGATTCACAGCCCTCTTTAATGGCAATTAGAGAAGCACAAAACCTCCAGGGAATTGATCTGAATAAGACACTGCCAAAGAAGGAAAGATCAAAGAAGGATGACAGGGCATGAGAGGTTTTTCTTCTGTCATTGGGGTAGTTTGTGCCAGAATTGTTGGCTATCAAAACATCGAAAGCTGAGTTTTCAGGCCCCCCCCCCACTTTCAAGAAATGATATTTTCACATGGAATGATGCCTTCCTTGGCTTTAGAGAGGAGTCTAAGGAGGGAAAAACAGGGAGAACAAAGCCCAACACCAGACGTTGGCCCCTCAAAAATCCAAAGTTTGTAAATGTGGATGTTTATAAAACTGTGAAACAAATTCTAGCAGGCTTAAAATTCTGACATGGTCACAATAGGTTACAGTATCCTAAACAATAGCTAATTGGGTGCAGCAAATTTCTGAATTCCAAATCCTGCCTTTGAACAGATTTTAATTCCCTCTCCCATGCTGCAGAAGACCACTTCCCACTGATCATCTTCCCCTTTTGACTTCCTATGTAAATAATGCTAAATTTAAGAACTATGATAAGATTTGACCTCATTCTCAATGCTGACAGTTAAATACTCTTCATTTCTTCCTTTTGAAGACTATGTTCTTCCCTCTCTTCCAAATAAATTTGGCACCTTCAATGTAGCACCGTATGTATATGGTATGTACACTGTCATCTTTATGATCATCCCTTAGATATAAAAGGGGCTGATGCCTGAAAACCTATAAAAATGGGGAAAAAAATGACATAGTGACCAGGTAGTATAGAGAACTCAAAAGCCTCCTCTATGTCCTGTAAACATCACTCACTAAAAAGTACTCTAATATAATTTTTCAGAGTTTATTTTTGTAACATTGATCTGGATCTGGACAGTAAATGAACATACATTTTCAGGCTCTAATATGTGAACACAGTGTACATAGTACCAAAGGATGATATCCAGATATCCACGGAAAATACTATCCAAGAATGACATTCAGATATCCAAGGGAAATACTATCAAAGGATGATATCCAGTTATCAAAGGATGATATCCAGATACCCAAGGGAAATACTATCAAAGGATGATATCCAGATATCCAAGGGAAATACTATCCAAGGATGATGTCCAGGTACCCAAGGGAAATACTACCAAGGATGACATCCAGATATCCATGGGAAATACTATCCAAGGATGATATCCAGATATCCAAGGGAAATACTATGCAAGGATGGTATCCATATATCCAAGGGAACCACCCAATGGAAGCCTTTGTGGACACTTCCTTTGTTTGCCTCAGTGTTCTTTAATTCTGCTTGCTTTATGACTGGCATCAGTTATTAGCTTTGCTGTGTTTCATTATTTTTGTCAAGAAAATCATTTGTGTTGTAAACATGATACCAATTTACTCTTTTTGTCCAAAAAACATGTTTTTCTGATTTTTTGTTTTCTTCATGTTCACTTCTAAAATTTTTAGAAATTTTTAGTGCTTCTATAATGTTTCTCAAAATGTTAAATCCCTTGATAGATTTCATTGATCTGCAAAATAATTCTTTTTTTTTTTGAGATAGAGTCTCACTTCGTCTCCCTCAGTACAGTGTCGTGATGTCACAGCTCATAGCAACCTCCAACTCTTGGGCCCAAGTGATTCTCTTGTCTCAGCCTCCTGAGTAGCTGGAACTACAGGTGCCTGCCATAACATGTGGCTATTTTTAGAGATGAGGTCTTGCTCTTGCTCAGGATAGTCTTGAACCTGTGAGCTCAGGGAAATTCACCTGCCTTGGCCTCCCAGAGTGCTGGGATTACAGGTGTGAGCCCCTGCATCTGGCAACAGAACAATTCTTATTTCCAAATATATGTTCTTCAAACAGATTAAATAACTTTTTTCTCTTGCATAAAATATTTTTCCCCTTTGACATCTTTTATAGATAATAGATCCTAAAATACATTAAAATCCATTAAAATAAAGAGCTTCCTTTGTCAAGAAGCTTAAGCAGCGTTTATTCCATGTAAAATTTAAAAATCTCAGAATTGGGATAGTTATCTACTGCATTTTCCCTCAATTACTGGAGGTCTCTGCCCCGGCTTTCCTGAATGCTACCCACCTTCTCCATAAATGCCTACAGCGACAGGAATGAGTGGGTCTCTGAGGCAGCCCACGGCATGGCTAGACAGTTCTAGTTGACAGTTCTTCCTAATACTGAGGTGAAATTTTGAGTTTTTCTTTCAGGGAATAGTTCTCCAAATGTATATAAAGATAGGTAACAAGCTCTACCCAACACTCTTCTTTATACTGGACACCTGAGACCATTAATCCTTCCCATGACTGTGTACTGTTTTCAGCAGAAAACCCTCTTCAGGGTTATATTCAATATTATGTTCCAGGGATACTTTAAATACAGTAGTCTCTTAATCCTGTTAAATCCCTAGAATTACTTCTTATAAAGGATTTTTTAGGAAGCTTTGAGGGGAAACTCGCTAATAATTTTTCTTTTATACATGTCTTTCATAAATTATTAAAAACAGACTTTAATAGCTGATCACACACACACACACTTGAACTGGTGTGTATAATATGCTCTTTTTCACCCTGACTTGTAATGGGGGCAGGGATGGGTTAATGGAACGCTCAGGCTTCTTTCAAAGCATGAACAGGGTTTGGGTTGTTTATGCTTCATCCTCCCTGCATTTATCTGCTAGCTCTGAGGTCAGAGAGACTCAGTCCAAACCAAAGTCCCACCTCTTACCCACTACGTGGCCCTGGGCTAGTTACTCAACGTCTTAGAGCCTTAGTTTCCATATTGTAAACACAAGGCCTGCAATAGTTTCCATCTTGAGGTTTTTGTGAAGACCAAAAGAAATTAGCACAGTGCCCAACACTGTGAAAAACACATTTAAAGGTAATTAGTATTATTACTATCTCATTCACTGACAGTAAAGCGTAGCACTTAAGCCTCCAGACCGTAGACCCAATGGCTGGATTTAAACCCCAGATTTACAACGCACACATTGGTTTGGGGAAGTTACGTAATCTCACTGGGTGTTTAGTCTCTTCATCTGCAAATCATGGGTGATAATATTACCTATGTCCAAGGAATCATGTGAAATCAATAAGCCAATATCTGTAGAGCCAGTAAGAGAAGGCCCCACACATGGTAAGAGCTCACAAAATATTAGTAATTTATTCCCAAATCTTGAAGTCCCAAGTGCTGTCTTTTTTTGCAGCCACTGCTCCAGGAAGAGCAAAGCAAAACAAAACACCTTCATTCTTCCAGTAAAAGGAATGGCTGCAGGGGATGCAGAAGGAAGGTCCACCTCTGACTTCCCTTCCCTTCCTGCTCTCCTCTCTGCCTGGAGAAGGGATCATACACTCCAATAATACAGTGAAAAACTCTAACGTATAAAATGTCTCACTTTGGAAAACACAAAAATATATAAGGAGCTTTTGTCTCACCCAAACCAGAAATCCTACAAATGCATCCTCGCAAAGGGGATAACACATATTAAAAGGCTAAGAGCTAAATTACATCCTCATTCAGCTTCGAAACCCCCAAATTTCCACTCACACAAAGGACAGTTTTTTGGTATAATTCTAAAATTTTAACGAGTCCATGGAGGCTTCTTTAAAATACAAGAATTTGAAATGTGCATTTAAAATCATTTGATAATTCACACTCTTCTAATATTTGTGATGCTATTCACTAGTGTAAATTAATTCTAAGTTTTGACATGGGCAATGCACACGCCATGTGGACAAACACAGGATAAATATATATATTTTAGATAAATTGTCATTATGAATGCCATAAATCTGACCAATTTGCTATAGAACTCATGAATGGATGAATACCGTTTGGGAGGAGAGATTTAGTGAATCTCCAATTACTGCTTGAATAAATTGTGTGAATTGGAGGGAAGCTCAGCATTTCATTGTTAACAGGGCAGCTTAAGTCTGATTTATTGGCCAAAGGATGGCTAACTCAGACACAAGTTCAATCTCAAATCATGTTCTTTCTCAAATGCTCTCTAACTCTCAACAGCAAAAGCTGAGAGGTTGGCCTGGCCACATATCCTGCCCGTGCACCTACGCTTCTGACACTAATGGGTAGTGTTGGGTAGGGTGGACCATAAGGTCTGCTCACCTGGGAAACAGAGACATACTGTGATCTGGAAAATCCACAAAGCACTAACTTTGCTTGGTAAAGGATTTTAATGAAGCAAGCTAATGGGAACCATACTTGCTATCTATTTTTCTCATCCTTCCAGAAAATATATCACTATTGATATTTATTCTGGTATCACATTTTTTCATAACCATGAGCCTTTCACTTTTATTTTTAATAATTATAGTGGCAAGGATCGCATGAATTTAGTTTTTGAAAGATATTGGTCCTGGTTTTTGGTATGGTGTTATTCTGTTTTGTGAAGAGGCATAAAATTGCTAGAAACTGCATAGATTTTGAAATGAGGGACAACTGGGTTTCAACTGACATTAAGTCATTGGGCAACTCACATAACCTTTATGAATTCTTATATTTAAAATAGATAGTTGTGGAACTTTACCCTGTAAGTGAGAACAATGTAATCTAAAACTTGTACCCTCATATTAATTTGATAAAATAGAAAAATACTCAAAAAAGAAAATAAAATAGTGGTCAATTATGATAATGCTAAAATGATAACTGTCTTTGAGCACTATGTGCTAAACGGTGCCTTAAGTGCATAGTTCATTTAGTTCTCATTACAAACCCATGAAGTTTATGGCATTATTACCCCACTAATGCAGATGAAGAAACAGCCTCAGAGAGGTTAGGACCTAGAGAGGGTAAGAAACCTGCATAAGGTCACACAGCTGGGAAATGGACTTGAACCCAAGTCTACCTTATTCTATAACCTGTTCTCTTACCCAAATTAAGGAAGGAGAGAGAGAGAGATTTGTACAGTGTTCTTGTGGTGTTTTGAAAAGAAGTCAGTATTTGATTGACAAACCCTGAAAAAAATAAAAGCAATTCAGTGAATATAAGTTAAACTAACCTAACTTTACACCAGAATCTTACAAAGAACAGAAGGACCAATGGTTCTTCCAATGGCTCTGGGGATTTTGTTCTATTTTATTTTCTCTAGCAATTTCCATCTCCCTTTCTATTTTCTTGTTCCATTTGGCTAGCCTCTTCAGGAAGACAAGAATTGTCTGTATTTATTTGGTATGCTCAATATGTAACAAAGTGCTGCAAATACACTATCTATTGAGTGGAAAAATGAATCTAAAGGGATATGATTCTTGCAAATATGGAGTAAGTTTCTATATATATGAACTCAACTGATTCTCACTATTATTTAACTTTTATTCTCACCTACACCTTCCTGCAAAGGAAACTAAAGCATAGAAAAGCTAAAATATTTACCTGAGTTCACATAGTAATTTTCAGAGACATGGTTTAAAATATAAATTCTTGATGTATAATGTTTTATAATGTCTAAATAAAAAATGAAATATTTTTAAGGCAACTGAATTAGTTTCATATGCTCTAGTTAGGTACCATGAAACTGTGATCTATCATTCATAAGGATAAAATAATATTTTAGATAGTTATTACAACAAGAAGCTTTAATCACACAAAAGATATACTTGGACAGAAACTTTGTGCCTAGTAGTTAGAACAAATCAAAGCTATCTGTGTAATCACAGAAATAAAATTCTGATGATTATTCAAGTTTACTTGTACTTCATATGAAATGTACAAAGCATTTGGGGAGAAAATAAAACTTGCCAAAACTCTAACCTGAAGCTAGTAAGTTCAAAAATAAAGGTATTAAAGAAGAACTTGATTTATAGCATCTTCAAAATTAGTTAATAAATCAAATTCTGACTGCCCTTTTTCTAAATCCAGCCAGAGCCACCCATAGGAACCTAAATGGTGCATGCATTGGCACAGGGTACCTAGTTGACTGCACGGAATCCCAAGCTGTCTCTGGGAAGCCTTTTCAATAGGGAAGTAGAGAGATAATAACAAATAAAGAATTATAATGGTCTGTAGTACCTGATATTATCCCAAGTAAAAATACTTTAATTATTGCTTTAGTAAAAAATAAATAAGGCTTTGATGCATGTTTTTACTTATACCTTAATTAAATTCTTTACAAGTAAACTGTTGGGTTTACATCAGATGAGAGAATGATCAATTCAATTTTATGAAAACACTTGGGATTTATACAGATCAAACAGATCAAGTCACTCCCATGAGTAAGACCATCCAGTTTTCTCCACAGAATGAGGAACAACTCCAATTTCTCATTGTGGCTTTCAGTGTTGCACCTCTTTCTCCATTATCAACTCTGGACCTCTCCCCATACCCACTCATCATGCCTCAACCACATTTATTCCTTTTAGTTTCTATGTTTCCTACCACAGGACATTTACATATGCTGTTCCTATTTCTAATGCTCCTTTCTCCAGCTCTTCACAAGACTAGCTTCTTCTCATGCTGCAGGACACAGCTCAGAGGTGATCTCCCTGGACAGTCCTTTCTTGATTTTTCTAACTGTCCATCAATCATTGCAGCACATTGTTTGAATTCTTTATACACTTTTCAGAATTTATAACTATTTAATTTGTTGGTTTATTTCCTTCTGGTCTTCACCTCCTACTGGAAGGTAATTTCTATAGGACAATTGTCAACTGTATCCCACATCCTTGCAGAATGTCTGGAACATGATGAAAACTCAATCAGTCAAAATGTGTTGACTATAGAATCATAAATGAAGAAGGAATCAAATAGGCATGTTTGTTATAATCATTTTTTTCTCAATAATTTGGAGTTATTTTATGGTGCCTAATGCTTGTCTATAAACTGATTTAAAACTTATTTATTCTTCAGTGCCTTTTTGCCTCCCCAAATATTGAAAAATCTAAGGATTGCTTATATAGCTATTAAAAAATTACTAAAAGGAGAAAGTTCTTAGAATCGAACCAGCAAGTAGGGATCAAGATCTAAAAATAGAGAGATTTGGGAAAGAAAAGCAAGAGAAGAAAAAGGAAGAGAATGGATATCAGAAGTTGAATCTGAAAATAATTCATGCTAGAGAATTCAATCATTTATCATTCATGAAAATCTGACCCATTCTCAAACTTTACCTACAAAGACAATTCATGAAGGGCTTGGCTTAGTGTCAGAATATGCCTTTTGAAGGCAATTCTCTATTTTATACAAAGGTAAATCTAACTTTGAAGGGGAAGGGGACACTGACCTACACATTAATAGTATTAATCAGATTCACAGTAATAACAAAAATAGAAACTGATCTTGGTGCTTCACAAGGTGGTTTAACAAGCATATTCTGATTTATTAGTCAAAATGATGCTGAACAATGGGAGATGTCATTATGACCTTCTTTTTACAGATGAGCAAATTGAGAACCAGAGAATAACTTGCCCAAGATCTCTAACCTCAATATTTCTTGCTCTTTCCATCATGCTCTGCAGGGACAATGGGGACCAAAGACCCCATTCTTAGCAAAGGAAAGTACCTCCAGAAAAAGAAGAAAATAAAAAAATAAGCTGGCTAAGTCAGAACAAAGAAAAGTCAGCTAGTTTACATTTAAGCTAGCCATTGCTAACAAGTTTCCTGCCTTTTCTGAAATTCTAGCCTATTGGGGATACAGCTTATAAACACCCCTGCTGGGTCTGTGAGCACTCTGAGGAAAAATGGTCTATGACAAGACTAGAAAAACCCTGGGTCATTTCCTTCTTATTTATTTGCAGTAAATAAGCAAAGCAGATACCCGTTGTACAGAGTTGCATTTGCCTGGGGCTGAGATCAAGGGAGTAGCTTGAGCCCTGAGATATGCGCAGAAGAGCTTATATCCCTTATCACAGAGGACAATCCTCTGTGG
>CAUYQV010104087.1:0-60783 GCA_963574575.1 Galagoides demidoff | reverse complement strand
AACCAAAGAAGTGATCCCTCCAATCACCCTCCCTCCACCCATTTCCCCCATCTCTCTCCCTCCCCGCTCTCTGTATTCTTAGGCTGTTATTAGGTTATAGATTTCATATGAAAGCTGTAAATTAATTTCATAATAGGGCTGACATTTTAAGTGTGCACTCTTTCCGAGTGGATTTTGGTGTGTGATGTGGGATAAGGGTCCAATTTTGTTCTGTTGTCCTGACTATATAGTTTTCCCAGGGCCATTTATTGAAGACACTGCTTTTCTCCATTCTGTGTTCTTGGCAAACTTGTGAAAAATCAGTTGACCTGGTTTGGACATGGTGACTCACACCTGTAATCCCAGAACTCTGGGAAGCCAAAAGGGATGGATTGCTTGAGCTCAGGAGTTCAAGACTAGCCTGAGCAAGAGCGAGACTTCATTTCTACTAAAAATAGAAAAGCTAGCTGGGCATCGTTGCAGGTACCTGTAATCTCAGCTATTTGGGAGGCAGAGGCAAGAGGATCCCTTGAGGTGGCTGTGAGCTATGATGAGGCCCCAGCAGTCTACCCCAGGCCAATGGAGTGAGACTCAATCTCAGAAACAAAATGATGGGGTGGTACCTCTGGCTCAAGGAGAAGGGCACCGACCCCATATACCAGAGGGTCAAACCCAAACCTGGCCAAAAACTACAAAAAAAAAAAAAAGAAAAGAAATAAAATAATGAAGTTAGATTGAGAAGTCACCCCATGAGAGTACTATTTTTCAACCTTTCTTATCTTACTTCCCACTTGCTCCTATAAACTTTCACAACACACTTAAATTTTGTTGATCAGGCCCGGTGCCTGCGGCTTAGGTGGCTAAGGCACCAGCCACATATACCTAAGGTGGCGGGTTTGAATCCAGCCCGTGCCTACCAAACAACAATGACGGCTGCAACCAAAAAATAGCCAAGCACTGTGGCAGGCACCTGTGGTCCCAGCTACTTGTGAGGCTGAGGCAGGAGACTTGCTTGAGCCCAGGAGTTGGAGGTTGCTGTGAGCTGTGAGGCCACAGCACTCTACTCAGGGGGACAGCTTGAGGCTCTGTCTCAAAAAAAAAGAAAACTTATGTTGATTAAAGAGTTAAAAAAAAAGAATATACTTACTATTCTCTGAATTTTTTTTAGAAATAATTTAGTTAATGACCTTTAAAAATTTTCATCACACCCTAAGATCTTCTCAGGGCACCCTGGTTGAAAACCACCATGTTAGATTGTCCAGCGAGCGTCAGGTTTCATGGACAAAGTCGTTTTGGGAGGAAGCGTGGTGAATTAACCCCCGTTGGGTGAGGATAAGGAAAAATATGACTCAATTCAGGATGGTTCTATGAAGCAACAAAGTGTTAAAGATAATTAGAAAAACAGACGATCAAGGGGAATTCAAAGGCTTGGTCGTTAGTAACACAGAAAATAAAGGCCTTCTGAGTGACACTCTGAGTCACATAAAAGAGGAAAAAAGGAATTAAAGGAAAAAAGAAGTAAAAATGCGGTGACGGGTGATGATGAAATCACAGAATGGAAACAGAGATTTGAGAGGGATTCTCACCTCTGCGCTCCACTTAACAAGCGCAGGGGCCGGACACTGGGACTGTGACATTCAGAATCGACGCTTGGCTCAACCAGCAACCATTTAGGATCTGGTAATCCTGCTTCGAGATGCATCGCCAAGATAATTGAAATCAGTGCTTTGCCGAAATATCTACACTTCTGCGTTCTCTTCAGCAGGGTTTATGATAATGGAGACGTAGAAATTACCTGAGGGTACGTTGAGTTTCCGTGACGTATGTTTTACTGAGTTGTTTATTCATAAACAATCAAATAGGATTCACCGTGATAGTCCATAGCCCTTATCCCTGAGAGAAAGTAACCAAAGAGATCTATAAGAAACCAAACATACCTGGAAATCACAGAAGTAGAAGAGCTGTTTATGGTTTTCTAGTGCCGTGGGCAAATGGTTGAGGGGGAAAGCAGTCATGCATTTTCTATAATGTGACATGGATATGAAAATTGTGAAACACAGCAAGAAGAAAGACCCCAAATGAGTGGCCATGGCTACAAAATATCGTTTACTATTTGGAGATTTGTTTACTTGTCTGAGTTTGTTCTGTCCAATAGCCTATGGTTTTCGTTTTTTCTCTTCTGATTAAAAATTTCTATTAAAGTAGAAAAAAAAAAAAAAGAAATTACCTGAGCGTCCGTCGGCAAAAGAACGGACAAAGAAAATCTTGTCTATGTATACGATAGGACGATGTCCAGCCTTAAAAAGAAAGGAAATGTTGAGACATGTGACAACATGGATGGACTTGGTAGGCATTAGGCTGAGTAAAAGAAGGCAGATATGGGCGGATGAGGGCTATAGGAAGTATCTAAAATAGTCAAAATTGGCTCGGTGCATGTGGCTCAAGCAGCTAAGGCACCAGCCACATACACCTAAGGTGGTGGGTTCGAATCCCCAGCCCGGGCCCTCAAAAAAAACAATGACGGCTGCAACCAAAAAATAGTCGGGCGTTGTGGCGGGCGCCTGTGGTCCCAGCTCCTTGGGAGGCTGAGGCAGGAGACTCGCTTGAGCCCAGGAGTTGGAGGTTGCTGTGAGCTGTGATGCTACAGCACTCTACCCAGGGGGACAGCTTGAGGCTCTGTGTCAAAAAAATAAAATAAAATAAAATAGTCAAGTTGATATAAGCAGAGAGTGGTGTCCAGGATATAGAAGGGGGATTGGGCAGACGCTGTCCGGAGGGTGTTAAGTTTTAGTTTTGTTCTACGGATGTCCCATACAACATCATGTCCGTGAATAACGATACAGCTTCGTACACTCTGACCCTCGTCCTTTCTCCTGCTGTTGGAGGTAGAACTGATCTGTAACAGCAACTGGGGCTGCTGTGAGTGTTGGTGCCTTTTCTTTACAGCGAGGAGCACTCTGAGCTCTGAGCTGTGAACATCTGGAATTGCACATTCTATCAGAAGACCCCGTTCCAAAGTGACTACATTGCAATAAAAGAAAAAAGAAAAAACTGGGACATCACACCTCATTTCTCATGCGAATGGAAAGCTGGAAAGCCGGAGGTTTTTTTTTTTAAGATCAGAGCACTCTTGGCTGGCTCTTCGAAGCTGGCTTTCATCTCAGGCCAAAGCTGATTGGCAAAGCGTCCTTCCCTCCACTTTCTGTCCCTCATTTCAGCCGATTCCGGAAGGAGCTCTTTCATTGAGTCAATGCAAGCAATAAATTTCCCGTCAAAGGGGAAAAATGGGTTTGGGGGCTACTACCCATGTTTTCTCTGGTTGGCATCAAGTAAGTCATGTTTGTGCTGGTCATTAATTTTCCTAGAATAAGGATTCTCATGTCCCTGCCAGTCACAGCAAAAAATACATATATAATATATTTATATATCACCCTCATTCAGCATTTTTTATAGTAAAAGCCCTGTTAATCTTACCAAAACCTATACGCCATAATTCCGTTGCATTACAATGTTATTTTCTGGAAAATAAAAGATTAAAGCTAAGAAACCATGTTCTGCCTGAAATGAGTAACATAATCCACAGGCTTAGTTTCCTGTGGGCCACACACCAGTAACATTATATGATGTCGTTTTTCTTTTTATCCTTCCTATTCTCCCCCATTTCATGCCCTTCAGAGCACCGAAATTAATGAATTCATGTTTTATGTTGGGGAAAATCTTCTAGAAGAGAAAAAATAAAGCTTTATTAGCAAAACGCAGGAAGTCCAAGTGTATATTCTTATAGATAGCAGCAACCGTGATAAATCTTTCTGCATTGACGGGGTAGTGACAATTCTTAACTGTCTGTGAAACTTGGATCTAAAGTAGTGAGGCTAAAACTGACCCGAGAATCGTACAAAACTACAGCTGGGATCTTCCATCTCATTCTTTCCCAGAGAAGCGGCCAGGATTGCTAATGAGGTAGAAGGCTGTGTGTTCCTCCTCCCTCACCACTAAAATGGGCCAAAATTAAGTTTACTGTGGAGAAAAAAAAAAACAGGGAAAGATGGATGATCCTGGTTGTTACACAGCTGAGTCACAGGAATTCTTTGAAAGAAGTGATAATCTAATACACACAATGTATCACACAAGGTCTGACAATTCAGTTCTGAAACTTGCCACTGTGGACAGAACTGAAGAAAATATCACAAAAAATCACTGAATTGTGCACCAAAATAGTCATCTGAGTGTGAGAAGCATACAAGACAAGTAAAGATCCTACAGTTCCATTATTAGGTATATATCCAGAAGAAAAAAAATCACATTTCAATAAAGATGTTTGTATCAGAATGTTTATGGCAGCCCAATTCATAATTGCCAGATCATGGAAGAAGCCCAAGTGTCCATCAATCCACGAATGGATCAATAAACTGTGGTCTATGTACACCATGGAATACTATGCAGCCCTAAAGAAAAACGGAGACTTTACCTCCTTCATGTTTACATGGATGGAACTGGAAAATATTCTTAGCAAAGTATCTCAGGAATGGAAGAAAAAGTATCCAATGTACACAGCCCTTTTATGAAACTAATCTATAGCTCTCAAACAAAAGATACAACTTAATTCTAGCCCAAGAATATGGGGAGGGGATGGGATAGGGGAGGGGAGAAGGGCGGTTGGGTGGTGGGAGGGTGACCGAAAAGATCACCTATATATCTGTCTAACAAGGGTACAAGTGAACTTTTCTAGAACTAGAATATAAATGTTTTGATACAATGACTAAGCAAATGACACGAAATCTATGTTAACCAGCTTGATGAAAGTATTTCCAATTGTATATGAAAACAGCACAATGTACCCCATGCTTGCATTAATGTATACAGCTATCAATTAATAAAAAAAAAAAAAAAGAAAAAAAGACAAGTAAAGATTGACAGAGAAACCAGAAAATCTTAGTGGGAAATCTCGGCGCACAATTCATGGATCTGGCATCACAACAATGCACCAGCTCACACGGCACTGTCCATGAGGCATTTTTTTAGCCAGCAAACAAATAAATGTGTTGGAACACCTTCTTTATTCACTGAATCTGGCCCCCAATGACGTCTCCTTTACCTGAAGATAAAGGAAATATTGAAATGAAGGTATTTTGATGACATTCGTGACACAATGAAAGCTCTGATGTCATTCCAGAAAATTAAGGGTTCCAAAGTGCTCTGAAGGGAGGTCTACTCACTGACATCGGTGCCTGGCTTCCCAAGGGGAGTCCCTCAAAGGTGACCATAGTGATATTCAGCAATCAGGGATGTGGTAATTTTTGTAGGATGAGTTGTATGACCTTGTCAACCTTGTATGACAACAGCTGTGTTGGCCACTGCAGAAAAACAGTCTCAAACTTGGTTGGAAGGCTGGACCAGGCACTGGTATCAGTGCCCAGTTTCCCACGGGGAGAACCTAGGAGGTGGCCCTGGTGATGCCCGGCAATGAGGGAGGTAGCAGCTTTTCCAGCACGAGCTCTTGAACTTAATTGACCTTAGAGTGAATTAATTTTTTGATTCGAAGAAAGGAAACTTTTCCTTGTGGGCGGGCAGTTAAATTTTCTTCTGGCTGTGCAGTGATGTCTGCTTCTGCGATGCCTACACAATTTTGATTTGGGAGCTACAGAGGAAAATGGAGTGTCTTCCCTTAGCTGGCAGGCTACCGGACATAGCAGTTCATGAAACACTCCCTTATTGCTGAAAAATCAGACAAGCACAGCTCGTGTGTTGTTACTACAGTGTTGTGTAGTGATACCTAAAGCATTGATGTATGGAACGACCCCCACCCCCAGAAAAATAGTAGAAGGTCCTGGGAGAATTCCAACAGCAATTTCTCTTGTAAAATCTTACAGAAGCTGACGCTAAGTGCTGGGCCACACATCATTAATAGTTGTTGCGTCCACGGCCATGGCAGATTACGGGGAAACCTAATAAATACACCCTAAGTATTATAAATCACTAAAATGTGCGTGCCCACAGAGTAACATGCATTTTAAGAGGTGGTCTGTGTTTCTAGTAGAAAATTTACTATCACGTCCGCCCACATGTTTAAGTTAGGAAGACACACCATTGACGGCGTGCGAAGGGCTGATGGAAACAGTGTGGGGAGGACCAATTTTTATGGAGAAATTTGAGGACTAAAGACATGCAGAGTTTGGTTTTTTGCATTTGGCCCGGATTTAACGGGCTTCATGCTCATCCGCCAAAGAGCCTGCTGACGAGCCCCACAGAAGCATTGCTGCGGGGGAGGGATCTGGGCTGGAAAGTCGAGGCAGGCGTTGATGTGGATGTCCAAAGTGTCCTTTTGATTTCTCCAAAACAAGCCTTCCATACCTCATCTTTCCACATGACCTGAAGGTGGGGAAAAGGGAAAACCAAGAGTTCTAATTTGTTTAAAGGGTGGTCAGTCTTTTCTTACTTATTTATTTTTATTTCAATCTTTTATTTATTTATTTGTTTATTTTTGCCAATTTATTTTTTTTTTATTAAATGATAGCTGTATACATTAAATGCAGACATGGAGTACAGTGTAGTGTTTTCATATACAATTTGAAATACTTTCATCAAGCTGGTTGACATAGATTTCATGTCATTTGCTTAGTCATTGTATCAAAACATTTGTATTCTAGTTCCAGAAAAGTTCACTCGTACCCTTGTTAGACGGATATATAGGTGATCTTTCCGGTCACCTTCCCACCACCCAGCTGGCATCAACTTGTATACCATTTTGATCTGTATATTATAAGTCAAAGTTGATATGAAAACTGATTATGAATCAGAGAAGAGTGTCTTTGCCCTACAGCTTCTTCTCTTCTCTTTTCAGAGCAGATTGAACCAAGTTTCTTCATGTTCCCTGCCATCTCCTCAGGGAGACTCTCCTTTGCTGAAGTTTGTGGATGTCTCCTCCTGAAAGGAAGTCCCCCTGGACCCTTTAGCCTCCCAGCCAAACTCCATCTGGATCTCAAGTTTCCTTGCAGACATCACCTCTTCCAGAAAGAATTTCCTGATTCACCTCCCCTCCTCTCTGAGCCATTTCCTACCTCAACCAGGTAAATCTCTATCTGGATTTTTGTATTATATTACCTGTAACTTTCTTGTGGCTTGTTCTCTATGTGGGCTTAGAGTTGTCTGTACACAAATTTCTCTCCTATACTTGTATGATCAGTTTCTGGAAGGCATGATCTGTGTCTCGGTTATCATGGACTCTACCAGAGTAGCTGGTTCCATATTCTTCACTTTCATAATAGGGACAGTCAATATTTGATCAAAGAATGAATGCACAGAGTGAGGGAAGAGCAACTCATACTCCGGATCTCACTCTGTCTGCCTTGGTGGCATTTTCCCATGGCTTTGTACTTCAATGACCTTGATGCCTTATTAGATAAACTGACTTCCTCTAATGTGTTAGGTTACATGTGTGCTATGACTCCCTGGAAGCAGAGTCCTTCCTTACTGCAATCCTTCCTTAGTAACACTTCCCCCAGCCCATACCCTTGAAGTCCTGCTCAGCAGTGGAAAGAGAATTTCTGGTTAAGATGTTTTATCCTTCTGAAGTAAAATCTGGGTGGTCAAATATTTTATTAACACCATAGCCTCCTGCTGATTTTATCAGGATGGTAGAGAAATGCTTTATTTGGGGGACCACTTTTTTCTTAATTAGGACCAGAATTTCTCATCTCATTTCTTTTCTTTGAAAGAAGACGCTTTCGATTTTCTTTTATTGAGAAAAATACCTTTTCCCTACCAAACACAAATTAGTTCTGCTTTCTGGCTGCAAATGTCAAACATCAATCCCATATGTCTCACTTCCATCAATAAGTCAATACCTAAAGTAAGAAATATTCAATCCAATAGAGCTCAAAGGACTCTCTCTGACCCTTTGATCCTTCTCTCCCTTCCACAGGTCATGCTCTTTATATTGTTTATGTCACTTGTGAAGAAGTGTTAATAACATTTATCTCCCCAATGGAGTCTCCCCATTGGGTTGTTAGTGCCAACTCAAGTGACATATGTCAAATGAACTTACAAACTCAAGTTGATATGGAATAATAGTTCCTCCATTGCACACTGATGTAACACTTGCCTCTCTTTGCCATGTCCTTCCCACTGGCCCGTGGCTTAGGAGTTTACAAGGGGCTGATAACTATACATGCAAGCAAATCAGATAAGGCTGGAAGGAGAGAGAACTTTATTCTCCAGGAAGTTCAGGTGAAAGCCCACATCCCAACCATTGTATCTTTTCAAAGTCCAATGCCATTTTCACAGTGTTGTGGTTTTGAACTCAGTATGTTGGATAGATTTTAAATCATTATCAATGCTATGCAGGTTTGCATATCCCCAGCTGCTACAGCAATTCTCAATTTTATTTTCCTGGATTTTCCGAACAATTGTATGGTGTAGCAATCACAGCTGTCTTGATTAATCCCTTCAGGGGACAGTTTTTCTGCCACTTGAATGTTCACTTTTAATCATCCATTCAGTTAATAAGTACTTGATGAGATCACAGAATATGCCTAGTTTTCAAAGTCAGGGGACACAAGGATCGTGGCTGTCATGGGGGTTATTTTGTAGAAGAGGGAGAAAACATAACTACATAAGAAAACAATTAATGACTATAGACCAATGAGATAAATGTTATTAATGCTTCTTCACAAGTGACATAAACAATATAAAGTGATCATGACCTGAGGAAGGGAGAAAAGGATCGAAAAGTCAGAGAAAGTCTTTTAAAGAGATGTCAGAGATGGGAACACATGAGGATCAGAGGGTTCTGATGCCATTGCTAGGAATGGATTTTAGAAGGGTGAGAATGATCACGGCACAAGAGACATGAACAGACCTTCTCTGAAGAAGACAGGTGAATGGCCAACAAACATATGAGAAACTGCTCATCTTTCCTACTCATCAGAGAAATGTAAATCAAAACCACCATGAGATATCACCTTTCCCCAGTGAGAATATCTCACATCAAAAAGTCCCCAAGCTGCAGATTCTGGCAGGGATGTGGACAGAAGGGAACACTTTTACACTGTTGGTGAGACTGCAAACTAATACAGCCTTTGGGGAAAGAAGTATGGAGAATCCTAAAAGAACTTAAAACAGACCTTCCATTTGATCCCATAAGCATCTACCCAGAAGAAAACAAATCATTTTATCATAGGACATTTGCACTAGCCTGCTTAGTGCAGCTCAATTTATAATCATCAAGATGTGGAAACAACCTAAATGCCCATCAACCAGTGAGTGGATAAATACATTATAGTATGTGTATACTATGGAATACTATTCAACCATAAAATAGATGGATATTTTACATCTCCATGGACATATGAGTCTGGATGGAGTTAAGACACATTCTTCTTAGTAAAGTATCACAAGAATGGAGAAGCAATTATCCAATGTACTCAATGCTAATATGAAGCCAGTAGACAAACTAACACACACCCACACGAGAAAAACTCAATTCAATTCAATTTGGTGAGAAAGGGGAGGAGGGAAGGGAAGGAGCAGGGGAGTGGGGAGGAGGGAGAGGGACGGGTGTGCTCCCACCTAACAGGCACAATGTAAGTGTACATGGCACACCTCCTGGGTGCAGGACACAACTACAACAGGGATTTTTACCTAACAAATGCAAATATTATAACTTGATTGTATGTACCCTCATATTAATCTGAAAAAAAAAAAAGAAGAAAACTTGGTTAAAAAAAAAACTTAAAAAGAAAGGTAAGAATAGAAGCAAGGGAATAGTTAGTTAGGAGACTTATTGGAGTCATTAGATGAGAGAAGATGGCAGCTTGAGGAAGAAGTGGAGTTAGAAAACAGAGACACATATAGAAAGGGTGGTATTTTTAACAATTTCCTTTGGATACCTTAGCAAGGAGTTAAGAGTTGCTAAGTGGTTAAAAGAAAATTTTGTAATGGATATTTGTTTTCAACACAATATTGGATCTGTTACTAGTTTTTTCAGTTCAGTAGGCCAAATCACTGACAGACAGAAAATCTCTCATTTTATCCATTTTGAGATACCATTCTCCACTCACTAGTCCTATGTGTTCATGCAAATCACCTTCTCAACAGCAGAGTACTTGAAGGATCAGGAAAAGTATAGCCTCTGAATGAAAAAAAAGCCTGTCTCAAAGGTATGACACCATAGGATTCTATTTACATAATATTTTCAAAGTGACAAAATTATAGACCGGGCGCGGTGACTCACACCTGTAACCTTAGCACTCTGGAAGGCTGAGGCGGGTGGATTGCCCTGAGCTCACAGGTTCAAGACCAGCCTTAGCAAAAGCCAGACCATCCTGCCAACCCCATCTTTAAAAAAAAAAAAAAAAAAGCTGGGTGTTGTAGTGGACATCTATAGTCTCAACTACTCAGGAGGCTGAAACAAGAGGATTTCTTGAGCCCCAGGAGTTTGAGGTTGCTGTGAGCTCTGAGGCCAAGGCATTCTATTGAAGGTTAAAAAGGAGACTCTGTTTCAAAAAAATGAAAAAATTTAAAAAGTGACAAAACTATAGGAATAGAAGATGGAATGCTTCTTTGACCTGCTTATAGTGGTGGTTACAGGAACCTATAAATATACATGTGATGAAATTAGAGGTAACTTTACACACACACAACATAATTAGTGCTTACAAAAACTGGTAAAATCTAAACAAGGTTTTGATAATGACATATGGCTATGTAAGATGTTACCAGTGGGGGAAGCTGGGTGAAGGGGACATGAGAACTCTCTATTGCCTACTTTTTTGGTACGTGAAAAGTTCTTTCATTCTGGAGCAAAGATCTTACAGTTGGCAATGAAGTCACAGCTGAACGTTCTATCATTCTCTCCCATTGATTTTTTTAATAACCCTCATGTCACACTTTTATAACTAACATTGTAACTTACACAGTGTTACCTAATAAATTACAAACATGTTTCTGTGTCACTAAATATTCTTTTATTAAATAGTCACTAACGGTTACATAGTATATTGCGGACATACTATAACTTGTTTTACCAATATTGTCAGATATTTTGTTTCAGATAACTTTTCAATTTTTTATTGTACTGAATGATACCCATATGATGCCAGGCAATTCATTAATCTTTGTACACCTCTGACCTTAGGACAATTTCTTAGAGGCAGTCTTTTCAGGTTAGAGGATAAAAACATTTTACATACTTAAGAAAACATTGTCAATAGAATATAAATTGTATGATGGTTAATTTTTTTGGGTACTTCAGTTTGTTCTACTCTGGTTTTTCCTTCCCTGGATTTTCAGCTTAGCCTCTTTGGGAAGAGGAAGATAGTATTTGTAAAGTAAAAAACTTGTGGCTTTGAGTTTCTAGCAACATTGAACTTGGTTAAAACTGCGGTCATCCTTTCCCTCAATGAAAAGGAAAGATTATGAGAGTTCTTGGAGAATACTAATTTGTCTTGCTAAACAGTAAGATGAGGTAAGTGGACACAGAACAGAAACATATGAATAACATTTTTCCTGGAAATACTTAGGGATCTATAAAATGAAATGAAGTGTATTTGGAAAGGTGACTTGAGGTGTTGTGGGGGTAAGAATGATTTGAGATGTTTTTGGGAAGTATCTGGAAATGCACAGTGTAATTTGACATATCAGGTATGTCTGACAAAGACACATCTTCAGGTCTGACATTGCAAGCAAGAGAAGAATGACAGATGCTGACAGGTTTACAGAATCTCCCCTGTGATTCATACTGGGCTAACTGTGCAACTGAGCAGACACCCCCTTGGCATGGAGCTGGGTCACATCACAGAGTCTTGCCTGAAGGGAGTCCAGAGACCAGAGAGGGGAAATGATCTAGAATTCAGAACATGGCCCCGTACCTTGTCCTCCTTTCAAGGCCAAGTGTTTTCTCTTCTCTAATCATGATAATCATAGTGACGTATGAACCAAGCTTCTGAGAATCTGTCTATGAGAAAGGGAGGTTGAATTTACTCTTTGTTCCACTTTCTTACTAATCTAGAAGATATTCCTTGCCCCATCCCAGGGAATATCACTTACTTGAAAGTGATGCTTGCATTTAATTAATTATTTCCATTGGATCTTTAGTGACTAGCTCAATCAGAAAAGGCAAATTATTTTTGTTATTAAACACTTTTAAGGAATTGGAAGGGTAAAATAAAATATGGCAAAACAAACCCTTCCCCATCCCTGACACATATACCCATGTTAACCCAGTTAAAACCAAGGAAATTCCAATAAGCAAAGCCATCAGGCAGGATGTTGGAGGTGAGACCTGTTGACTCAGTGTTGTATTGAGAATTAATCAAGTTAATACCTGTAAGATGCTTAGAATTATCCTGGCTTATGGGAAGCTGGTTATAATGCAAGGTCTATAGGGCCGGGGTCTTTTGCTGATCAATACATGTTCTTTGATCACTTTTATTATTGTAGTTGTGATTACGAGATTTGAGTAACATGCATGATAATAATAATATTAATAATAGGAAATATTTATTGAATGCTTACTATACACAAGGCACTGTGTGAAGACTTTTATGTTTCTTATTTCCTGTTCCTTATAATAACCCTATGAAATAGTTATTATCATTACACCCCTTTTATGAATGTGGATACAGAGATCAAGTCAGTCACTTACCCAAATCCACACAGCTAGTAAGTTAATAGCCTGGATTAAAACCTGGAGTCTGGTTCCAGGGATATATTAGTGAAATAAGGTGGTATGGCATTCTCTTGCAAAAATCTGTATAGTATGCAAAAAAGAAGATGTTATGGAAGCTCCATTTTATGGGGTTTCATGAAGTAAAGCATGTAAATTTGGAAGATAACAGTCATCTCTCTTCAGGTGGTAGGGTGGTGTAGAAACCTGACCTTGTCTACTGAGCTGAACACCTTCACCTGCATTTTAAAAACATGTTACCATATTTGCTTTCTCTATCTCTGACTCTCTCTTTACACACACATTACCTGTGTTTACACATGTATATGGTCGTGTGTATATATGTACATGTGTATGTCTGTGTGTGTGTATACATATACATACACACACACACATGTATATTTAGTAGAACCTCTGTAAGTTGACCACCTAAGGGACTATAACTGGTCAACATACAGAGGTGGTCAACATAAGGAACTAGGCCTACTGTACTGATACATACATGTCGTGCATGTCAGTCTGTGAAAATTAGGTCAGTTTAAGGTCAATGTAGGGGAGGCGGTCAGCTATGTGCTTAACTGTTGGAAACTAAGTTATGGATATTATGAAACTCAACCCTCATTACTTTAGCATATATGTTCTAAGAATAAGGACATAATCCCAATACCACTATTACCTCAAGAAATTTAACATTGAATCAATAATATTATCTGATCTTTAGTTTACACTTTGTAACATTTTTATAAAATCCAAGAGCTGATCAAGAGCCGTAGGTTGCATTTATTGGCCATGCCCCTTTATTCTCCTTTAATCCAGAAAATTCCCTTTCATTTCTTTTTCTTTCATGGCATTGACTATTTTTAAGAATCTAGACCAGGTGGTTTGTGGAATGATGTACAATTTGAACATGCTGGATTTGTTCCTCAGCTTACCTGTTTGGGGGGAAGAACACCACACAGGTAACACTGACTCCTTCCTCAGTGTATCATATCAGAAAGTATATGTAGTATGTTTCCTTTTTAGATTTGTTCAGTTTGATTACTTTTTCAATGGATTTCTCTACTGTGACGATACCGTTTCTTCTCCATCCATAAGTAATAACCTGAGGAATAGCATCCTCTTACCAACAACTTTCCTCCGATGGTTTTCCTACCCATTGGTGATCCTTGCTTGCTTCTATTATTACATTTATAGCTGTAAAATGCCCCACCTACCCTTGGCTTTTAAGAGAAAGATTATGAAGGAGTAAAGCTCATGTGTTCACTAGCCCTTTTATATCCTTGCCTGAACATCCTTTTACATACTACGTCTCTGCTTGGAAACACAGCTGAAGCCTTCAAAGAATCCACTGGGACCTCAAACTACTTTCACATTGTAACCAGCAAATGAACTCCAGGAATTCTACCCCATGGTCCCAGGAAAGACCATCGTATTTTCAGAACAGAAACACGTTCTTATGTATCTGTAAGTTTTAAAAAATGATCTGTTGAATATTCCACATAAGGAGGTGCTTGTGACCAATCAAACAAGGCATGTGCTGTAATGTAAACAGACCATTATTCTAACTCATCTCCCGCAGTCCATTTGGAGTATAACACCAACAACTACAGATAAGGTAGAAACTAGCCAGAAATTAGTACGCAGTCACTTGGCAACACACACTCTCTGTTCCCATTGCTCAGCTTTAAGTAGAATGAACACATGGTTTCAGATACAGAATTGCTCTTTATTGCTGATGGCTGGGATGAAAAACTAAAGATGAGGATGCCAACTCGTACCTCAGGTTATAAATGTAAGAGAATAGGGGAGATGAAGATGTTTTGGTTGAATGAAAAAGAAAAACAGAAAATACAAATCTTCAAAGAAATTTCAAGTAATTATCCTACAAGATTAGATTTCTGTGTGGGGAGCAGGCAGCAATCCTCTGAGGAGGTTGAAGTCTTGGGATTCCATCGTTAGTCAAGTTCTTTGCAGACTTTTTCTCTTAACCAACTGACCTCAAGGTGTAAGAAATTTCAGGAAGAAAGTTTTCAATTAGATGCCATTTTTCTCTTTCAAATTTGGTAATTCTGTTCATTTAATTCAATTCAACATTTTTTAAATTTCAGATTAATATGAGGGTACCTAAAATTAAGTTACATTGTTTGCATTTGTAAAGTTCAAGTTGCAGCTGTGTTTGTCACCTAGGAAGTGTGCCATTTACCTGTGCATTGTACCTGTTGGGTGATAGCTTACCAACCCCCTACCCACTGCCCTCTGCTTGAATTTAATTGAGTTTTTCTCTGATGTTAGCCACCAGTTGTTAATCTACTAGTTTCAGTATAGAACATGTAATGCTTGTTTTTTAATTCTTGTGATACTTTACTTAAGAGAATGTTTGCCAAATACTTCCAGGTTGTTACAGAAGATAAAAAAAAATCTCCTCCTTTTTATGGCTGCGTACTATTCCATAGTATACATATATCACAATTCATTAATCCACTCATGGGTAGAAGGACACTTGGGTGGTTTCCATATCTTTTCCATGGACGTCTTTAATGTGCCGATCACTGTTTGGTGTTGCAAACAGTTACAGTAAGAAGACAGAAGATCATGCAAGCAAAAACTGATGGTAATGGTTTCTGACTTCCTGGGCAAACAGCCTAATTCAAATCTGGAACAAATGATTCTTAGATTTAGGGAAACATCTGGATGAGGAAGAATGGGCTCCCCTGGGTAGGAAAGGTGAGCTCCTGCCCTCATTCACTGTGAGTCTGACTCTTGAGCTACTTCACCCAGAGTAGTTATCACTGGGGAATGTGGCAGGGACTGCAGCCGTGGCGGCCTGCGTGCTTGCACTGCCCAAAGGTCTCAGCTTTCTCTGTCATCACTAGAAAAAGCGCCTTAGGTATCCATGGAGAAGCAGAGATCTCTGGTTTTTCTATAGTGCTATTCTTCTTACTAAGAAGAAAAAAAATAATACCTTAACAAACCTCTTCCTGACATGGAGTTTCAGAAGCATTAGAAGATTTAATAGCTAAATCTCACTGCAAAGAAATTGGGCACTGGAAGAAATGTGGGAACCCTAAACAGCTGAGGCTTTGAGTGACTCTACCGTAGGAACTGTCACAGAAACTCTCAGAAGACTGAAGATTGTATAGACGTAGGAACTTTCTCAAGCACCCAAAGCTATAGGCACTAGTTGAATACTGGTGAGATATTGATACATAAACATATATAGGTTCATGTCTGTTTGTCTATATTACACACAATAAACAATACCAAATACACATGTGTATGTGTTTTATGATATGAATAAATGTGGGCAATGTTAATACATATATATATATATATATATATATATAATTTTCAATTCAGTGGGTATTTTGTTAGTTTACTTATACACCTTTTTTATTCCTTAGAGAAATATTCTGCATATCATATATGGAGGCTAGAACAGGCACAACTATTATAACATGATCTATAAGCCAGACATGTGTGATGTACTCTTTGGATGGAGGAATTCACAATGTACTTTGTGGAAAGAGAAGAAAGGTACAGGACAGAAACTGAAGTAATTAGTCTAAACATGCTACTTAAAGAGAACTGGAGGCAATTAGTGCAGGCAAGGAAATAGAAAAGTAAAGTTATTCATTTAAGATTATTTTTTGAACACTTACTCTGTGCGAGGCACTCTACTAGTAGCAGGTTTCAAAAGTGAACAAGATATAGCTGTTGCCTTCAAAGGAAAGTCTCACATTATAGCTGAGAAAGGTGAACAGATAATTTAGCAATACACGGTTAGCGGCAAGTAGAAAACTGTGTAAGTAATTCTGTTAGTGAGAGAGACTGTAACCCAAGTGGGGATCTGGAGGAGCAGGGGACCGACATGAGGCCCTGAAAGACTTCTGGTGAAGGTGTCAGGTTTTTCAGAGAAATATTAATAGAACCAATATGATAGATGATATGTAGGTAGGTTTAATCTAGATTTAGATGGATAGATATGGTTATAAAGAGATTTATTGTAAAGATTGGCTTATGGGCCAGGTGACTCGTACCTGTAATCCTAGCACTCTAGGAGGCCGAGGCAGGAGGGTTTCTTGAGTTCACAGGTTCAAGACCAGCCTGAGCAAGAGCAAGACCCCATCTGTACTAAAAATAGAAAACTTAGCCAGGTGTTGTGGCATGTGCCTGTAGTCCAGGATGCTGAGGCAGGTGGATCACTTGAACCCAGGAGTTTGAGGTTTCTGTGAGCCAGGCTGATGCCACGGCACTGTAACCCAGGCAACAGAGTGAGACTTTAACTAAAAAAAGAAGGAGGCAGAAGAAAGAGAATTAGCTCATGTAATTATGGAGGCTGTCAAGTTCTAAGATCTGCAGTTGACAATCTGGAGACCCAGGAGAACTGATGGTGCAGTTCTAGTGCAAGTCTGAAGGGCTGAGAAACAGGAGAGCTAACGGTATTGTTCCAGTTTAGATGCCAGTAGGCTTGAGACCCAGGGGGAGCCAGTGTTTCAGTTCAAATCTGAAGGCAGGACAATGTCCCAGCTCAGGGCAGTCAGGCAGGAGTAGCTCCTTCCTACTTGTGGAAACATCAGCTTGTTTGCTCTAGTCAGGCCTTCAAATGATTGGACAAGGCCCACCTACTCTGAGGAGTGGGCATCTGTTTGACTCAGCCTGCAATTCAAATGTTAATCTCATCCAAAAACTCCCTCACAGACACACCGAGGACTAAGACAATGGATGACAAGATCTCTGGACACTCTCTGTCTCAGTCAAGTTGACATATGAGATTAACCTTCATAACATGATGCCTGAAATAAATTTTAAAGACTGAGATGGAAGTAGCTACAGTGTGAAATGAGGTGAGCATTTTAGACAAAGAGAAAAGAACACATACACACACACACACCATAAGTATAGAAACTCACAGGCAGTTCTAGTTGAACATACTCAATACAGTTGAGAGATTTTAAGTTGGAAATAAACAGTAATTGTTAAATTCTACAGAAGTTCAGGAGGAAAGTGGGAAGGAGATGAAACAAACACGTAAACAAAATCTTCTTTCATTGCTTATAATTTAAAGCAACTTAAATCTTCTTTCATTGCTTCATCCTTCTGCTTATAATCTACATATCGATTGCCCTCCTCCCAGTGATGCTATCTTTTGGTCTTACTCTGATAAGCTGTTATCAAACTCCATATCCTTTGGAGTGGTCTATGGATGTGTTAAATTTACCTGGAATTCCCCTCTGTCACAAATATGTCGTCAGTGACAAGGCAATCTTTCATGTAAGGGAAAAGTAGGAACAGAAAGAAACATCCATGCATCATCATTCTGCTGTTCACACACACCCCCCACAAACCCAACTACAAAAGAAGCAAACGGAAATTGGTGTTAAGTCTCATCTTTTCCATTTCACTTTCAGGTGGAACAGGATAGTTAGCCAAACGTCTAATCAAGAGGAGGGAGAAATTGGCATCCTTAGAAGAATCCTAAGGGGATCCTAAGAACAGTCTCAGCCACTGTTCTTAGGATCCACCCTCCAGGGGGATACTACCTACCTCAGCTTCCTACCAGGCTAATAATAGTAGTAAATGATACTCAAATATTCATGACAATTTACATTTATTAAACACTTCTAGTATTAAGCACTTCACATAGAGTATCTTACTTGAAACTAAAATTCTGTGAGTTTATTCTATTCTAATGCTATTCTCTCTTCTGTAAAAAGATGAGTTTAAGAAAGGTTAAATAACTTGACTGAGTTCTTATAATCTAATATAGGGTAAAGCCAGGGTTCAAAAGCAAATATATCTGCCTTCTCCTCAGCCATGGGTATTTGTTATTCAGAAGCACAATGGAAAGACACATCGGAATCAGGAAATCTGGGTTTGAACCTTGTGGTGTTACTAAGTTAAGTATGCTAATGCTATCATTTGTTTGTTTTATAAAATGGAGATCATCACGTATGTCTGGTCTAGCTCCCTAGATAGTTGGGGAATCAAATAATAATGACGTGATGTATACAAGTGAATTGTAAACCCCAAACCATGAGACCATTCATTGTAAGGTTTTATTGTTTATAAATTGAAGGTTGCTATATTAACAGATGATAATAGAGAACAATAATAGTGAAGGACATGGCAGGTGAGGTATATTCCAGCAGCCCTTGGTAATCACATGTACTTTATAAAGACAAGCAGAGAAACTGTCTCTAGCATCCAGCATTAATGGAAATGCAGTCCCAGGTGTGTGATTTGTTGAGTAGGTTTGCTATTCTTTAGGTTTTCTGTTACATGGGTAATCACATAAAATCACTTTTAACAAGTTGTAGGAAAGTCATGTTCATGAAAACAGTAATTGTTATAATCTAACATTATGAATAATTGTACTAAAATATAAATATATATTAAATACTTATTCCTACAGGAAAGAACAAGAACAGTTTTCCAATTCTGAAATTGTATTCAACCTCACTCTCCATGACTCAGCTGATTTCCAGCATATATAGTGACATGAGTAAATTTTAATTATGACATGTCTGGTCTAAAGACAATGCACTTCTAACCAGGGCAGGAAGGGGGTATCTAAGCAGATTAAAATAATGTTTATTTTTAAGAAGTTTAAGCAATTTTAATTTCCCTGGCATAAGATAAGTTCTTGCAAGGTTAAAGCCTTGTCAGTCAGCAAAAATACTTGTTCACGTGCCAAAAGAGCTCAGTCACATTGGCACCATTAGTATTACAACAAAAGTATCAGTACAGATAAATCTACTAATTTGCTCATCATTGTTGGATTTGAGCTGAAATGCAAGTCAAAATATCCTACTCAAGGCAATATTTAAGACTTTTCTTTTTGTTCTTTCCAAACAGATCATAGAACTGTGAGGATTTATTATTAAAACTTTAATAATGACAATGATGATGAAAACAAACACTTATTTAAAGTTTATATATGCCAGAAAAAATTATAAATATTTTATAAATATTAGTTCTTTTATACATCTCAAAAAGCTGGTATGAGATAGTGTGTCAATTAGCATAACAAACAATCTCAAAACTTAGTGGCATGAAACAGCTTGTTAGCTGACAATTCTGCTGTCTGATGATTTGAGCTGGGCTCAGCTAAGCGGTTCTTCTGGTCTGGACTACACTCATCCATGCACATGTGGCCAGATGTTGTTGGGGATGGGTTGACTGGTCTAGGATAACATCAACTGGGATGATTTGTCTCTGCTCCACATGATCCCTCATTTTTGAGCAAACCAGATTGGGCTTGTTCACATGGTAGCTTGGCATGGTGGAAGCATCCACTGCCTTTTAAAGCTTAGGTTCCCAACCAGTAAACTGTTACTCCTATTGTATTTTATTGGCCAAAGCAAGTCACAAGGCCAGACCAGACTAAAGGGATAGAAATATATTTCACTTCTTGAGGGAAGAAGCTTCAAAGTCTCAATGCAAAGGATGTGGATACAAAGGTAGAAAATTATGGACATTTTTGCAATCTACCACAAGTACCTACTCTTTCATTATCCCCCTTCTTGAGGAAGAAACTGAGGCCCAGAGAGGCTATAGAACTCATTAAAGATCACACAGTACCCTAGTTTTTATTTTTGTCTTTGGTCACAGTTATTTCCTTTCCCTGGGGAGAAAGATAAGCATTAAGTTAAATCTAAATGATAAAAGAATTTAAAGAAGATTGAAGCTAAACTTCAGAGTGAATTTGCAAGGCTTGTTCAAACTTTCACTCCAATCACAAAGAACAACTCAGTGCTCTCGTAAGTAGGCGAGTGGTATTTCTCTTTTGAGAAAACAGGTAGTTAATACGGCAATTTATCACACTTTGAAAGGAGATCATAAAGTTGGTTTTCCTTTTAGTTTTTAGAAAGTAGAAGTAAGATCTCTGTTCTGTCTTTCTTCTTTTATATCACAAGAAAGTCTCATGACATTTTCATTTGAAACAGAAAACAGTGTTCTCTTTCTCTAGGTCTTAGGAGTTGGCAACATTTTAAGTATTTAAACTGGAGTTGGACAATATGACCCTTCCATAGTTTAATTTGTGGCATCATCAAGACCACCTTGCTAAGTGCCCTGTTCCTCCCGGGGTTGAATCCAGCCAAGTAGCTGGTCATTACTCATGATTTGCTTAGAATAAGTTTTGATCCAGAGGCCTGAGAGTGCTAAATGATGAGGCTGAATTATTACAAGAGAATCCTCTATAGGTCCATTTATTAAGGGGCTTAAAAGTATCCACACACTTCAACATTGTGCTTGATTTAATCAGAAGGAACCAAAGTAGCAAACATTTAAAATGCTTAATTGATTATTTGGGGTAATGTCATGAGTGATTTTTAATGTTCTCCTTTATAATTTTACCTAGTGAATTAAAATCTGCTATAAAGATGATGTTTTTATTGTCCAAGCCAAAAAAAAAAATCTGTTAGTAACTGAGCCAGATGAATGAAGATAGAATTTGAAATCTGCACCAAATAGCATCACTAATTCAGATAGGTAAGAAGAAAGTAATTTTCTTTTTAACAATTGTCTTTGAATTACACATAAAATATACCCGCTTGTGAAATTCCCATGTCTTCTCAGACAGCCGCAGCCCCCAAGCTGCAGTGACACTCCTCAGGTCACAGAGTCAGTGGACTACAGCGGCTTAAATAGCTCTGAGGCTGAGGATCAAAGTTTGTGTTTCTTCCAGAAAAAAAAAAAAAAATTAGATAGGCAACTACATTGGAGGAACTTAGATACCAAAGTATGTCTTATTTAAAGCATCCAGATCAGCCATTAACCAGCTGGGCATTTTCAGTTTCATGTTTTTTCTCTTTCCCCCCTCCTCCTTCCTCTTCTTAGAAGATATCTTAGAACATAACTGGTTGGTGGGAGAGACATTACAGAGCAGCTGATCCTTTAACCTTGTGTCACAAGATGTCTTTGTCACTTCTGGACATCCTTAAAAGTCTTTCCTGGCAATCTCTTTTTCACCCCACCCTTAATTCTATAATATGCTGCATTTTTGTCAACCACCCTTTTGGTAAGGGTCTATTTATACAATTAAATTTCTCCACTAGGATATGAACTCTCCGAGATCAAGAACTGGGCATTGTTCATATGTGTGTGTCTAACACTGGGACAATGCCTTGTTCCAAGTACATTTAATGGTTGTTGAATGAGGGAGTGAATGAATGGTGTGGTTCACTGAATTTTCAAGGGCGTTGGCCCCTCCCTAGAAGCATGATGCAAAGAGTAATGTAAAGAAAATTGATTTGCCTTTTTGCTACCTGGCATGATCACGATTGGTCTACAAGCATTGGGCAAGGAACTGTTTACAAGGGTATTCTCACAGCTCCTGGGCTGCAAGCAGAGAATTTGGCCTTTCTGGCTGCTGAAACACTGGGAGAGATCACATGATTTCGTGGTACAAAGAGGGAAAGGGCTTAAGAGACTCATCAGGCATCTCAGACATCAAAAAGCTCTTACAAAATAATATTTTGATGAATGAAGAGTAAATTAGTAGGAAACATGTGGATTAGGAGTCCCCTGGAGCACAACAGGATGAGAAAACCAAGGGGCCAAGCATCTGCCTTCATGTGGTTGGAGTTTCTCAAATCAACATATTGCAGTCCCTCTTGTAGAAACACCAAGGCGCCCTCTCACACCACGAGGCAGAACAGTGAGCACTTCAGCTGTCCTCATGCCCGAGCTGTGCTCCTGAGTGAACCAGGGCCTACATGCGCATGATAGGGACAGGTCCTCCTGGGAGACTTTCTTAATGGGTGGTGTGGCTTCTCCACTAGGGGCCCCAGGTGAAGCAGAATCAGAGAATGGAGCATTCGGTGGGAGCCCATCGGAGGTGACATTTCAGGCTCTGTCAGGGGAGGGATTCTGAAGCATCATTGAATTCAAAAATGTCCCCAGAGTGGTGAAAGGTTTGATTTGATCAGTCAAATCAGGGAATGAAGAACAGAGAAGTTCGGCTTGCAAAGGAGCCCATGGATTCCAGGGAAGCTGATCTTGCAAGACTAAAAAGCCTTCTCCAATAGAGATAGTTATGGGGTCTCCTGTGTCCGCCCCTGTTGTGTTATTATTGCCCTCTCCCATTTATTAGCCTCTGCCCCACACCCTCTTATCTGTGTACTTCCTGACACTCTTGAGATCCCAGTAGAGAACACCACTTCTTAGAGAAATTCCCTTTCTAACCTTCCCAGTAACAGGTCATCTTGTTTCTGCTTGACTCCCCAATGGATGAGAATATGAATCCCTTACAAGGCAGCCCCCACCTTCTGCTTTTGTGGAACACCTCGAATCATTAGAAACTCTTGCTTGTGTAGAGGTGAAATCTGGTATCCCAGACCATTGACCTTGTTGTCTGGCTTCTGAATCCTGCAGAAACATGGATTAAATCTAAAAAATACATCTGCAGGACAAGCCTTCAACGCCTCCGTGGACCCAATTCCCTTCTGCTCTTTCCAAGTGATTTCCGGACCCTTTGTCTTTCTGGTTGCATCTTTGAATTCACTTTAGTTTATTCAAGTTGCAAAACTTTGCTACCCCTGGTTGAGGGTTGCTCTGGTGGGAAAAGGGGTCCCTAAAACACTTTGTATTTTTTTTTTTCAGTCATATTGTATACAGGTCATTTCAATGGGAAAAAGTCTGTGTGGTGGTGGGAAGGAGGGATTGGAAGCTAGAGTTTCAGGCTCCCAGCTACAAAGTTATTTACTTTCAGCAGGAATCTCAGCAGCAAAGATGTCTTTGTAAGCTTATTTTGATTTTGCAACCTAAAAATAATAAACAGGTTTATCAAAACTGGGAGGGGGGTGGGGAAAGAACTAAACATGGAGCAGATCCATGAATTGCACGTGAGCCCAGATGAAAGTCAACACGTCTCCAGGCCAGAAAAGTAAATTGCAGCCAGTGTCGACAACCGAAAGTGGAAATCAAAGAAAAACAATGACCCCAGAGTGCTCGCTACCCACGAACTACGTGCTCCCCAGGGGATGACACTGCAGCGGGGACCACGCTATTGCCCCTAGCATATCTGGAAGTCACCTAAAGTAAGAATGTTTCATAATGTACTGACTTCTTCTGTCCAATTCCCATGATGAAAACTCATCTGGTAGGAAAAAAAAAGGGGAGGACTTTGAGCTGTGATTTGAACATCAGTTGAGATACAGAATCCATCATCTCCCACACGCTAACCCCCTCCCCATCAGGGAGGCCTGATTTCTTTGAAAACACACTTGGTAGCGTAAAGATGCGCTGGGCAGAGCCACCTGCACTGCCACTGCTCACCGTCACCCGCACCCCACCTCCCCACCTGTAAGCACATGCTCTCCAGCCCCGACCCTGCTTTGGTACCCTGAGGTCAGTGCTTCCTGGAGCCCTGGATGTTGATGTCTGGGAAAATCACAAACCGACAGAACTTTCGTGGGAGGTTAAGTAGTGCAATTACTGGGAGTTGTATCTCTGTATAAATGGGTTGGATGCACGGTTGGCCAAGTTAAGTCTGGGGCCTCCAACTTCAAGCTAGAATAGGAATTGCTTTCCCATGCTCCCTGTGAGCGGCTGTCAGAGCCAGGGCAAGAGCGTCTGTGCCTTGGTTTTCCACAGACCCTAACAGAGGCTGAAATGGGCTCATCCACAGTTGGGAACCGGTTAAGTTTTAGCAAGCACCTGGATTAGGCACCTCAGAAATCAGGGATCTCAAAGGCAGATTATGACTTGGGGAAACAGCCCTAGGATGTGAACTGTGGCACACAGCACCTCCCTCCCCTCAGCAGGAGAGAATTCTTCCCGCAGCCCCTGTAACTTGACTCCCTGGGTCCTTCTTTTCCCTCTGAGATGCTCACTCCAAGGGCTAAAAAGGCATCGCCATAAAGATGAAAATGCTCTCAAATTAAGTGTTGCTTTAATCTTTGCAGACGGACCCAGGACCCAGCACGTACTCACCTCCCTACCCGCCCCCAGGAGCAAAAGGGCCTTCAATTTTCTGTGTTTGGATGTGAAAATAAAAAAATCTGCACCCCCTCCATCCTCCCCACCCCCCATTCCACTGTCCTCTTTTGGGACAAAGAGCAGGGACAAGAGGGAGTATTCATTTCAAAGAAAGAGTGAAAGATGCGGCTCTTAACCGGTGTCACTTAATCCGGGATGGTATAAAACAGGCTCTTTTCTGTTTACTGGACACTGATCAGAGATAGGAGGATGGCCCGGGAAGAGGAAGTGGCAATCGTGAGAACCAGGCTCCTCTCCCGGACTGATATTATTATGCTTCCCTCATGTTAGCCGTGGGAGTGATGACAGCTACCCCCTCAGCTTCAAAGTCAGCCTTGACAGTCTCAGACGAATGGCAATGGGAAGCAGCAGAGAACCGAATTCAGGCCCGGTCAGGACCTTCTGCCCTAGCCTTAGTGGCCAGATATGCTTGGGGTGGGAAGGACTCACCCACAGAGGGATGGGGGACGGGGACACTTGGGCCTTCATGCTTCCTTTCTTGCTGACTGAGCTTTAATTGGACAGATCACAGCACACTCCTCGGCTGGCTCCTTCCCCCAGAAAGTAAAGACTTTGGTCTTGAACCCTCAGTAATCTCTAATGACAGTCCCAATTTGGGAGAGGGGGTCCATTCACTAATTCATTTACTAATTCATTTACTAATTCATTTATTTAGTCAACATCTAATAGGTCTACTGGGCTTGGACCTAAGAAATAAAAAGATTGGATTTGATTTTACTCTATCCTCCATCATTCTAATTATAGTAGAACCTCCATAGTTGACCACTTCCCTAAATGGACCATCTCCTTAAATTGACCTAGTTTTCATAGATCAGACATGCACAACACGTACGTATCAGTACAGCAGGCTTAGTTCCTTATGTTGACCACCTCACTGTGTTGACCATCTTATTACAGTCCCTTGGGTGCTCAACTAACAGAGGTTCTGCTGCGTTTTCTTCTCTAAATATCAGAGGGTCCTCCTTTTCCCACAGACAAATCCCTCCACGGACAGCAGAATGCTGAGTTTCAAAAGTAGGCACCTTTTGGAATCCAGCTATTTGTTAAAATAAAAATAGTTTCTGGGGAGGAGGGTCCCACATAAAGTAGACTCCCTCTGCCTTGGTGGGAAGGAACTTGTGATTTTAGTTCTGACAATCCTCAAGTCCTGTATGGCTGGGCAGATGTAAAGGGGCTCGAGAGGAGATTGAGAACACAAAGAAATGAGGCTCAGGTTGAGAAGTCAAAGGCCGAAAATAAGAGATTATTCCAAAACATGAATGAGAGGAAATGGAGTCCAGATTCTGTGTCCAGGGAACAGTGGCCTTTATTCCACTAGTGTGCAAGTGGGCTGAGTTCGAGATGGAAGTCCACACATGGGTTAAGGTGGGGGGGGGATTTAAAGGGTCGGAGGGGTAGGCACTGGCACATTTGCTCTTTCCTGGATGGGACAATCTTGTACTCATTTCTTCCCGGGCGGCTTGGTTCTATTTGCCTTTGTCACTGGTGGGATCCAGACTGCCTGCAATTAGGGGGTGCCGGAAAAGAGGGTCTTCAGGACGGGCCAGTGTTCTCAGATCCCGAGCAAAGCTGAAGGTAGTGAAGCTCCCTGAGCCTGCCTGTCTCGGCCAAGTGTACAGAGTTGGCAGACAGCTGAGGCTCTTTTTCCACATTTATTTCTGAATATGAGAGAGCAATGTCGTCTGCAAAGACCCATGGGCCTCATTTCTAGACAGGAAGAATCCCTCTTATTATCTTCTTAAATTATTTCCTGTAGGTTCCCCTCAAGTAAAACCACTAAGCTCCCACTGATCCGGTTCCCACTGACACATGGGAGTGGTGCCCTCAGCAAAGGAAACTCAAGCCCCCAGGACTTGGCACAAAGCCAGCTGTGTTTCAGCTCGGGCTGATTGAGCAGAAAATGGAGGCAGTTTTGCTCCAAGTCCTGAGAGGAAGTGGGTGTGGCAGGGTCACAGGGCACCCTGCGCCCCTTGGGGTGGGCCCCACGGTGCTGCTTAGCCTTCCTCGGGAATGGCCAAGCCCAACTCTCTTCATTTTCACCCTGCCTCTGGGACCGGTGTGTCATTCCGCCTGTTAGCACTGTGTGATTAATAACTTCTCTTTCCCTAACAGCTTGTGACTCTGCACTCTCATATACCTGACCTCATATGCACCTAAAAGGCAGGGAGCAGCAGCCCCATTCAACAGAGGAGGAAACTGAGGCCCAGACTGGAAGCAAAGTGATTCCGTAGGTTCACAAGAGCAGAGATGAGGACAGCCAGTGGGAGGGCCCTGGGCCATGTTGGAATGTCCACCCTTGAGGGTCACTCTAAGCTCACTCTTCTCACAGGGCTCCCCCAGTGAGGCTGACTTAATCCCTGCAGGTAGAATTCCATGCTCCATCTGCCTCAAACTTAGTGGTTGTCTTGGAGAAGCTTCCAGAAGGGACAAGCAGAGAGATACTGTCAGGGCAATGTAAAAGGAGAGTGTCAGGCCTTTGGCAGAGTAAATGCAGGAAAGAAAGAACAGGAACAGGGTAATTACAAGGGTCCCCAATGTCCCCAAATTTAGCAAGGTGGTCCTGCCATCTGCCCCCAGTCCACTCTCACCTTTCTCCTTTTTCAGTGGGAAGAGCACGGGGAGGGCCCGGGAGCAGGTCCTCAGGGTACTTGCGTTCTGTGGGGAGGTTAGAGGCTGCCCAAGGGAAGGCCCAGGAAGCAGTCTGAACCCATTGCTGCTATAAAGCCAGATCCAGAGATACCCTATATGCACAGAGGTTGCATAGAAAGCTTCTCTGTCCCTGCTCCTCTGACAACAGGATGGGTTTGAAGTGGTGGATGCCCCGTCCAATGCTAAACTGCTAAAGGTTGTTGTACTTTTTTGATTATTCTCCATGCACAAGGGTGCAATGGATGTCCCTGTCCCCCCAGCAGTGCGTGGGGTTACATGTGTGCCCAGCTCAGAGCAACCTATGCTTTTCCTTGCTTTCATGATTGTCTGTTAATTTCACTCAGGACACTAAACCAGCTTGAGCCACCCTCTCCAGACCACTTGTAGACTGAGTGCTAACTTGACTTTCTTTCTCATATTCATGTTAATCCTACAATCCCAAAATTCCCCCGAGTGAGTCAACATTCCTCTTCCAGGACCTAAAAATCTCTGCAGGGCAGAACAAAACCCAGAGAAATTGAATCAGGGGTTGGGGAGGGTGTGCGTGTGTGGGGGGAAGCTCTTAGCTTGTCCAATGTTTTTATTTTGATTGTTTTAGGCTTAACGAAGCCCAAGAGTTTGTTTTTACAAGCTTCTCTACCATCAGCAGTCTGCTAGGGTTCTTTGAAATTTATTTCTGCGATAAAAATCTAAAAAAGCTACACTATAATCAAAGTTAGATATCTGTAAATAATCTGTAATATAAAACCAGACACCACCACATTTGTGTATACAGTCTTTCTTCCCAAATCAGAGCAGAGGGGTGGCTTTTGGCCAGATTTTCGGAGAAATTTCCATTTGTTGAGGTTTTGTTTCCCCACAATATATTGGTGCAAACGAGATATTGTATATTTCCTGCATATGCTCGTGCACGTCTTGTTCTGTATTTCGTTTTTCAACATTATATTCTTAGACTTCAAAGTGGTAGACGTTGCTTCTAACTTAATGCCTTATACCTCATGTCAGTTTTAGCCATAATGTACCCTCTGCGTTACTTCACTAAGTTTGTTTATTTTGCTCTCTTTCCAACCAAGCAAGACAGAAGCTCAACGCGGGAGCATTTGGAGCAGTGAAAAAGTATCTGTCACACTTTAGCAGTTACTTATCTGTACTAATTAAAGCAAAGTAGAGTGATTGAGGATTCAGGCAGCCAGCAGGTAGAAAAATAGGCTGGCACCGAGGCTTCCAAATTAAACCTTGAGGCCAGTCTGGCAGAGCTGACCCAGCGCCCACCAGTTCCTCTGCTGGACACTGTCTCTGCTGTTCCCTGCCTGCTGGGACAGAAGGCTGGGACAGCCTGAGCTTCATTTCTCTTTAGCTTTTTCAGAATCAGGCACTTGGCAAAGAGACCTGGCTGCAAAGGGCTTTCTCAACATGCAAAGAATAAATGGAGACTAGGGCATTGGGAAAACTTGGGACTCAGTGAAGCAGGACAAGTAAGTTCACAGGGTATTTCAACAGAGTACCACTGTCCCCTCATACACCTTATCCACCAGGCATCTGCTCCCAGACTCCCATTGTATGCCTGAAATTGCAGACAGTACAGAACCCTACAGAGACTATGTTTTTTCCTATAAATGCATACCTGTGATGAAGCTTAACTTATAAATTCGGCATGGTATGAGGTTAACAACAATAATAAAATATAACGATTATAACAATATTCTGTAATGAAAGTTGTGCAAACGTTATCTTTCTCTCTCTTTCTCAGAATATCTTCTCTACAGTACTAACCTATTTTTGAACCATGGGTAACTGAAACTGCAGAAAGTGAAATCTTGAATAAGCAGGGACTACTAACTATATGTGTTTTAGCCAGCTCAGGCTACCATAGAAATACTACGGGCTGGCCACAGGGGCCCATGCCTGTAATCCTAGCTTTCTGAAAGAGTGAGGCCAGGAGTTCAAGATCAGACTGAGCAAGAGTGAGACCCTGTCTCTACAGAAAAAAATAGAAAAATCAGCCAGGTATGGTGTATGCCTAGAGTCCCAGTTATTTGGGAGGCTGAGGCAGGAGGATCTCTTGAGCCCAGGAATTGGAGGTTGCAGTGAGCTATGATGACACCATTGTACTCCAGTTTGGGCAACAGAGCAAGAATGTCTTTTAAAAAAAAAAAACCATAGACTGGAATTGCATGATAGAAATATATTTCTCATCATTCTGGAATCTGGAAGTCTGAGATTAGGGTACCAGCATAGCCAGGTTCTCTGCCAGGTTATGTTGTCACATGGCCTCTCCTTGCTATATGGAGAGAGAGCTTGATTTCATGTCTATTTTACTTTTCATAAGGTTGTTAATTCCAATCCTGAGTGCTCCACCCTTGTGACCTAATTACTTCCAAAGACCCCACCTCCAAATCTATGACATTAAAGATGGAGGGGACACCAACGTTCAGTCCATAATAGTAGTCATGGTACATGTGGCACTCAAATGGAGCACTCATGCTACTTCTATATTGCCTTAATCTGTTTAATCTGAGCAAGATAGGCAACTGGGAAGCCACCCTGTGGAGAGTCCACACATAATGGAGAGCCAATGTGCAGGTCTCAGAGATGGTGGGTAGTGAAGGGTTCAGCCAAGGTAGACTATGACTTTTTCAGGCCAACCTTTGAGCGAGGACATCTCACCTACTTCTCACCCACAAAACAAGGCATTGCACTTGGCCTACTATCTCCCTCCCTTTAGTCATTTGTTTCTTACGTATGTGATTTTTGCTTTATCTGCCTACCATCTATACTACTGCTTTTTAATATTTTTAAAATAATGAAAAATACAGAAGCAAGTATACCAAAGTAAAAGTGGTCAATTCTGTGGAATTCAAATGGGAGGAGACAATTATTGTCTTTCCTATTTCATACTTCTGTTTCTTTTTCTGAACTAATTGCTTTTTCATTTTTTTAAATAAACTGTTGCCTCATGAGCAAATCTTTTAAGCATATGTATTTTGTAAATCCAACAGTAGCTAGGGAGCCCTCAATCTGCATGATTTCGTTAATTAAAAAATTTATATTTGAATTAGAAAGTACACTCCAAATCAAGTGCTCTTCATGGCAAAACTCTGGATCCTTGAGAAACTTCCACATCAACTTAAACAGTGTTTATATATCTACAGTATATAAAGTCTGAGGACACAACTGTCCTTAGTCAGCTTGGAATATGCCACAGGTTCAAAAGAATGGCCACCCTGCTGGTGTACTATGACCATCTACTCATCTTGGAAAGAAATGACCCTAGGTGTTGACTCATCATTTCAAAAGTCAGTATCTTTCTTTTTAGGTTATCTGATCATTTCATGAATGTTTAATTGGCAGTTATTTAACTAACAAGTATCAAGGGGATGACAAGTCAACTCTAGCATCATGCTCAGCGCTGCAAGACATTTATAAAAATTGTAATACCGTCCTTACCAAAATAGAGCTACCTACTTATGAATTCTGAACTCTGAAAGTCTAGATTGATATTTTATTTTAAAAGTATTCAGCATTAGTAAAAAGAGAGAAATGGGGCAAATTATCTGAACATTTACAAGCATTTATATAACACAAATAGGTACTTTTCATGGCTTGATGGTGTACCAGGAACAAAAGGTTTGGTTGCAATTTATGATGTCTCACTCTGGGGTTTGCCTCTTCCAGTGACCAGAATCTAATTGTCTGGGGTGGGAGCCAGTGAAAATCAGCCTTGCTGATTGTGAACCAAAATAAAATCTTAAGGTTCCTCTGCTAGGTGCTGACTGACCAGACCCCCTCTTGACCAAGGGAATTCCCTAAATCTGAGTTGCTAGCCTTGAGAAAGGAGATCAGACACACCCCATTGTGCCCCCTTCCCCTTCTTAAAACTGTCCTTTGTGACTCATTAACAGACCTACCTGCAGCTCCTTTTTATACATAATAAACCACTTAAGTCTGGGCACTTGTCTGATACTTTGCCTCTCATTAACAGATTCCTTGTCTTAAATATTCCTTTTTGCTGACTCCTGGTCTATTAGACTGAGCCTAACTCTGTGAGCTAAAGAATCTTTAAACCTACGTATGACCTGTAAGACCCTCTTCACTCCCTCACCCTGACTCCAGCTTTAAGATGTCCCACCTTTTTGAGCCAAATCATTGTATGCCTTCCACATACTGATTTATGACTTTACCTAAAATTGCTGTCTCCCTGAAATGTATAAAACCAAACATAACCACACCAAAGTGAGTCCATTTAACTCAAGGCTGCTTGGGTGTAGCTCTGGGTTGTGGTCCTCAAATGTGGCTAATAATAAACCTCTTTCAATTATTTTACAGAGTATGGTTTATTTTCCATTGATAAGAGGAACATAGGGACATGAGTGGACACATCTAGGCAAACAGACCCTCCTTCCGGCTCTACCTAACCAGAGCACTAGCAACTCTGGCCCACAGCTCTTGAAGAAAGTAGCTAAGAAGGGAATAACCTTTAGGCTGGGTAACGTGGGAACATGGGAGGAAGCTTATCTGCCTGGAAGTCCTAGTTGTGGACTGTCCACTCACTGGCTGTGGATTGTGTTCATTTGCTGTCAAGCCTCCATGTATCTTAATTTCCTCAGTAGTCAAATAAGGAGATTAGGCAAAATGATCTCTGTATTTCCTTTGAGCTTTAATGCTTTGTTATTTTAAGAAATCTATTAGTCGAGGGGTTAACCAACCAGGCCATAGGATTTGCAGAGGGTCTGAGCTTCTGTGACCTGGGTTCCCGCTGAATCCACAGGAGTCGTGGATAAGAATGTATATAAGCAGACACATGTGCATACGTGTACAGAACTTACGTCATACTGCTCTTATTTTGTCTTGTTGAATGACAGCAATTTCATCTTCAGTTTTTAAAAATACCAGGGATCTCTAGTACATAAATGATGCAAGGATACTTTGAGAATGATTTCTCTGCCAGGTGGTGAGACGACTGTCATAAAGGAGCTCAGAGAATTTTCCCTCAAAATATGACTCCTTGATAGAAAGAGTATTTTGTATGAAAGTCCTTAGAAGGGACCTTTGGAAGGGGCTTCCAAATCAGACTGACCCATCAAGAAGATCCAATTGTCTTTTCATCCTCCCCCTGTTAATCTCTGTATCTATCCCAGGAAAGGAGATCAAGAATGCAACTGGAACCTGGCCCAAATAATTTAAAATATACCTTTCTTTCAGGCTAATTTGCAAAGAGAATAATTTGCAAGTCGATCTGTCCCCTCCATCTACTTATTCTCCCAAGTATCTATTCATTCCCCCTAGTAACCATGTATTGCCCCTAAACAGAATCACCTAATATTCTTCATCTCCCTTTTCCCTCTAAAATGAGAGTATATAAACTTCTGGCCTCCACTGGGATATTAGGTCATCACTCTGTGATTCTCCCTATAAGCATGGTAAATAAATTTGTAATCTCCTTCTCTTACTAAACTGTCTCATTGTGAGTTGGTCTTTTAGCAAATCTTCTGGGGTGAAGGGAACATTTTCCCTTCTTTCTCACAGTGACTACATCTGATGCATATCCAAACTGAGAAAGCGGAGCCACAGAGAGCCACTTGTCTACAACTGCCCCTGCCATACGCAACAGGGTGCCGGAGCTCTCTCCCCAGTGCCCGCCACAAATGCTCCATATTCAGGCTGGAACATGGTCAGCTGGAACTGACTTTTATTTCTGCCCTTCTGGATCTAGTGAGAAATGTCAGGCACATTTATTAGTTATAGGCATAAAGGCCCCAGTGGGTCAGCCAGAAGTTGAAACCTGAGGGAGAGGGTACAGGTAAAGCCTGCCTGGAACACTGGACCCAAGTGCTAATTAGAAACACTGGCGCCCTTGACAGAGCCAGCTTGTATAAGCTGTTGAGGCCTGTGTTCACTTCATAAAGATGTTTTATATGGTATTCCTGGCAAAAGCTGGACACTTTAAAAGAAAAATAAAAAAAAAAATTATTGGTAGCTTGGGGAGGGGTCTTAGTTTCTTTTCTTTTTCTTTTTTTTCTTTCTTTCTTTTTTTTTTTTTTTTTTTGCTGCTATAACAGGATATCACAGACAAGGTAATTTATAAAGGAAAGAGAGTTATTGGCTCATGGTTCCAGAGGCTGGGAAGTCCAAGGGTGTGACCTTCTTACTGCATCATAACATGGCAGAAGATGTTAGTGTAAAAAAGAAATGTGAATGTGAGACAGAAAGAGAAAAAGGAAACCAAGCTATCCCAATAACAAACCCACTCCTGTGATAACTAGCTGACTTCCTTGAGAATGGCATTAATACATTCATGGGGGAAAGCCCTCATGACTAATTATCTTATAAAGGTCCCACCTCTTAATATTATCATAATGGTAGTTGAACTTCAACATGAGTTTGTCAGGGGACAAGGGGACATTCAAACCATAGCAGGAGGTAAAAAATGTCGTCTTTTCTGCCAGTGGCTTCTGTAAACTGGAGATAATAGTATCTGTCTCTCCTTGCCTCCTGGAACTTTTCTAAAATTTATTTATTTATTTATCTATTTATTTTTCAAAATATTAAAGGGATGCAAATATTTTTGTTACAGGGACACCATTTATAATGCCTAAGTTAAGGCTTTTCATGTGCCCCCCACCCAAATACTGTTTGCTGTACTTAAGAGGTAGGTTTCGAACTCTTCCTCCCTTCTTGTTTTTCAATGATATTTACATCTCTTTTTGTTTTTCAATATTTACATCTCTTTATCCCATCTGTGCCCAATGATTAGCTCCTGTTTATTAGAGAGTACATGTGGTATTTATTTTTTCATTCCTTAGATACTTCACTTAGAATAATGACCTCCAGTTCCATCAAAGTCACTGCAACAGAGGTTATTTCATTCCCTTTTTATGGCTGAGTAGTACTCCATGGTATACGCTAAGGTGCCAAAAACACGTATACACATTTTAAACACTGTTATCTTTGTATTACTTTTCAAAGTTCAATTGAATTACAGTAGTAATGTATGGTATGACATTTACTCAAAAGATGGCATTTGTCAAATGAATGCAAGGGTCACCATGTGACAGGCAGGACCGTCAAAGAAAATGGCAGAAACATGGTTGCCATTCAGTGAGTGCAAGACCATTTTCATGTGGTATTTGAAATTCAAGAAGTGGAAGTACAAGGACAACAGAGGAATAAGTATGCAACAGAGCTTCCAACATGCCTAACAATCACACACATTCATGGTAAGTTTGAGACACATGGTGTTGTGTGTGATGCGCACAGGAAAAGATCTGAGAGGCCTCGCACAGCAACACGTACTGATTCTGCTGTGATGTTGAAACAGTTTACACGCTCACCACAGAGGTCTACCAAACAGCATGCATGTGAGACAGGAGTTAGCAGAAC
Organism: Galagoides demidoff; assembly: GCA_963574575.1. NCBI lineage: Eukaryota > Metazoa > Chordata > Mammalia > Primates > Galagidae > Galagoides > Galagoides demidoff. The sequence continues at coordinate 26,108 of CAUYQV010104087.1, read as the reverse complement.
AAGCATACAACACATTCTTAAAACAGCAAGATGGAAAGTTTTCATCCCAAGATTATTATACGTACCAAGACATAAGAGGTTACCTTGATAAGATTTTGCCAGGATGATGCATAGAATGAAGAGGTGCGGTTGGGTTTCTCCCATGTTCTCTTGACTTACCAGCCCTTGACTTCTTTATGGGGGACCTTAAAGAATGTGGTGTAGCATAAAAACCTGGCTAAACTAGTGTACACATGTATATGTGTACAAATGTGTCCACATACACATTTGTGTTATAGACAGACAGTTCTATCAAAATGCCGGGCTGGTTTTCTTTTCTTATTATTCCTGAGAATTCCAAGATAGTAACCCTATGTGTACCCATGCCAGCACTGCTAATCAGAGGCTCTTCAGACATTGATTGCTCAGGGAAAAGACCTTCTAGAGCATTGGGATCTCCTCCCTCATCTCGCTGGGCAATGATGCCACCACCCCCATCAGGTTAGAGAGAGCTGTTGATTGACTTCTTATGTCCCTCTCAAATCCATATGTTGAAAGTTAATTCCCAGTGTGATGGTGAAAGTGAGACCTTTAGGAGGGTATCAGATCATGAATGGGACCCCCATGAATAGGACCCCAAAGAACTGTCTCATACCTCTCTGCCCTCTGAGTGCCCAGCAAGAAGATGGAAGTAGGTCCTCATAGATGTGGAATCTTTGCTTTGACCTAGGACTTCCCAGCCTCCAGAACTTTGAGCAATGAGCATATATTGTTTAACCTACCTAGTCTATGGCACTGTGTCACAGCAGCCCTTAGAGTTGCCAACAAGAACTCTCACGGCTTGAATACCTTGTGACACTGGGAAAGCAGATTCTTCTGGAAGGACAGGGCTTAGAGGCCAGGTTGTGCTCTGGCTCGCTTCGAATCACTTGGCACTCACCAGTTAGATGGTTTCTGCCAAACTCATGGCCAGTTTGGCAGTTGCTAGGAAGTCTGAGACACTGCTTCTCAGACATCTGGTTCCAGCTCCAGCCTTTCCCCATCAAAGACATGGACTTGTGCGGGGCAGGTCCATGGGCTCTTCAGTTGCTCCTCCCAAGGTCAAAGTCCAAGGTCAGAGGCCACTCTTCCCCTCTACATAGAAGGACATTGCACTCTGGCTCTTCAACCCAGTCTCTTCCAGGCTCCAAGCCCCTGACCCATGGTTAACCCTACAGCCTCTTTGTTAACTCAGGCACTGGGAAAAAGTCAAAAATCAAACAAACAAAAACACTGGTGCTGTGGTTCCCAAAGACAGGGTGTGAGTGAGGAAGGTAAGGCAGAAACGTGCACATTTGGGTGTCTGTGCCCTGGGGTCACACTGCTGTCTACTGACCAAGTTCTTCCACTATCAATAACAATATGAGGTTTATAGCTTGTTCATAGCAATTTAATATTATTCATTTCATTTTATTTCTTAAATATGTAAGACTGATAGAGTTGGTGCAGTCATTTTTTGCTTTATGATGGAGATATAGTCTGAAAACTGTGTCATTAGAAGAATCCATTACTGTGTGAACATTAAGGGATGTACTTGCACACAGACCTCAATGGAATAACCCAACTCAGCTCCGCAGGTGTGTCCAACCTACAGCCCGTGGGCCAGCCACATGCTTATTTTGTGAGGACTTTTTTTTGCTTATCTATGGTGCCAGATATCAGGAAAAGTAGGCACAGACCTGTTTTTGTTGTTGTTGTTTGCTAATCAGCTTTCATAAATATTTGTGTATTTAATACATGGCTCAAGACAGCTCTTATTCTTCTAGTATGTGGCAGAAAAAAAAAGGTTGGATACCCCTGAAAATTACATGGGGTAGCTTTTCACTCCTGGGCTACAAACCTGGGCAGTAAGTCACCACAGTCAATACTGCAGGCAATTGAAACACAAGGGTGAATATATTTTTTTTTAATCTAAAAGCACTTAAACATAGAAAGGGGATAGTAAAAATACAGCATCATAATCTTACAGGACCACCATTGTGTATGTAGTTTGCGGTTGACTAAACTGTTGTCATGGGGCTCGTGACTTGTATTATAATTCTTAATTGGACATAGATGAGTAAATTGAGGCATAAAATAAAATAATTCAGTAGCACCTAAATGTGTTGATTGGCTGGAAGTAGAAGGGGGATTAGAACTTACTCTCAGCCCTGACCTTCTCCACTGCATTGCACCGTTTGCTTTTTTAGGCTACATTATGGTGACATGGGATAGAACGGTCTTTGTATCAGGAGTTCAGAGATTCATGAAAATCGTATGCTCGATTTCATGTGCATAGAAGACGCTTTTTTGTGAGAGGACTTAGAGCTTTCATGAAGTTTCCAAAGGGGTCTGTGTAGCCAAAAAGGTTAAGAACGCTGACTTGTGTACGATGTTGTCATGGGACTGAGATCAAGTTCAAGGTGACCTGTTTATGGATTGTAAATAGGGGAGTCCTTCCTACTTGGCAATAGCCGAAGCCTGGAGAAGGTGGACGTGGGTGGTGGCAGGAATAATCATCTTATTCTTCAGAGTCAGAGAGTTGGATCGGTCAGCATTGGGATAGGCGGAGTGCACACTTACAGCACCCCACGTGCAGATGGCACAAGCTTGGAACTTTAGATCAAGGAAAATCCTCGCAGACCAGCAAACCTGAGGGTCCAAAAACCTAATTTCACATTAGAATCACCTGGGGAACTCTGACAGCATCCCCCATTTGGGACCCACTGTCCAGGGATTTTTATTTTAATTGTTCTAGGAGAATGCTCTGAGTCTCTGTATTTTTTTTTAAAGCCTCTTAGATAATTCTCATGTTCCAGACGTAGTTTTCAGCTTTGGCTGAACATTGAAATCACTTGGGGAGCTTTAAAAAAATATATCCTCCTGCCCACATCCCACCCTCAGATCTTTTGAGTTGTCAGAAATGTGCTTGGCATCAGGAATTTTAAAAGCAACCCCGGGTGATTGTCAGGAAGAGCCAAGTTTGAGAACCAGTGTTGAGATCTAATACACAACTTTCTGCTACAAAGAAAACCAAGCCTGAGGGATGTGACCCAAGGTCATGGAGCAGTGATTTTCACCTGCTGTGCCATGGCACCCATGAGAGGACCTTAGGTGTGTCTTGAAAATGTTTAAAGGTCATTAATTAAATTATTCTCAAAAGAAGTTCAAAGCTGTTATTTCTTATAGCTATACAAATAGTTGAAGGTTAATTAGCAGTATAACTATAAATAGTAATGCTGCCAGTCTCCTTCAGACAAGAAACTTTATAGAAAGTGGTTAAATGTATTAGGTAAATAACAAGTCTTTATCTGCAAAAGATGTGACCATTTAGGTTTTTTGTTTTGGGAAACTAGGATTAAAAGATATGTTTGAAGGGTAGTATAATCCATGTGTGTTGGTTCAGAGCACACTTTGGAGTTGATAGCCTGGAATTCTAATTCTAGCTTAGGCAACGCTCTGAGCTTTAGTTTTTTTTCTTGGAATAAAATGGGCATGAATTCAATTCTGCCTGCCATAACTGTCATGACATTGCATAGAAAAAGTGCTAAGTAAATAGTGGCTGTTATTAACCCTGTGTTTTCTATGCAAAAAAAAAAAAAAAAAAAAAAGAAGTTCAAAGCACCGTAAGTATATTCTTTTTATTTAACCATTTTTTTTCGATCAACATAATTTAAGTGTGCCGCGGAAGTTGAATTATAGGTTCAAGTGTGCCGTGAGATAAAAAAAAAAAAGGTTGAAAAAGACTATTGTGGAGCTAGGACAGAACCTAGATTAAACCTAGGACTTAATACTAAACATGGATTGTCTCTGTGGGTCACCTAGAGATGGCAAACGAGGTTAACTTAGGCAGCTCAGGGCGTATCTGAGATGGGTGTTCCCCCCAAATACCTTGCTTCTCTCTTTGATTAGAGAAAAAAAAAATCTCTTTTCTAATACCTCTGGGGCTGCCTTGCCAGCTTGAAAAGGTATGCAGCTAACTGTAATAGTCCTCATGTACCAGGCATTTCCTATCTGCCAAGTGCTATTTTTTTCTTTTTTTTTTTTTTTTTTTGAGACAGAGTCTCACTATGACACCCTCAATAGAGTGCTATGGCATCATAGCTCACAGCAACCTCAAACTCTTGGGCTTAAGCGATTCTCTTGCCTCAGTCTCCCAAGTAGCTGTGACTACCGGTGCCTGCCACAGTGCCCGGCTATTTTGTTGTTGCAGTTGTCATTGTTGTTTAGCAGGCCCAGCTCAGATGGAACCTGCTAACCACAGTGTATGTGGCTGGTGCCCTACCACTGAGCTACCGGTGCTAAGCCTGCCAAGTGCCATCTTAAACACTTTATCACTCTTAGTTTTCTTCCATTATAGATGAAGACAGGGAAGCCTGCCATCCTTTAAAGTTCCCAGCTTCCCAAAGCTGGGCAGCATCAAAGCCAGAGTTTCAGCCCAGACTCCACTTTTCTCAAAGACAACACGTGGTTCAGCCAGTCTATTCTGTACTGGAGGCCAGAGATGGCCCCGGAGAAATTCATGCATGAATAAGGCAGTGTTTCAAACTTTTTTTTTTTAATCTCAGGCACACTTGAACCTAAGTTAAACTTCCACGGCACACTTAAATTATGTTGATCCAAAAAAAGTATAAAAAAAAATAGAATATACTTACTGTGCTTTGAACTTCTTTCAAAAGTAATTTAATTAATAATCATGAAACATTTCTGAGGCATACTCAGACCCTCTCAGGGCAGACCAATGTGCCGGGGCTTACTAGTTGAAAATCTGCGGAATAAGGTTCTGTTTTTAAGCAATTCTGGGAAGGGAAGTTGATGAGTGACTAATTTTTATACATGTGACATGGTGGGGGTTAAGAGGCAGATGTATTATAACATGAGGGTGATCACGCTTGGTTCTGGGTCAGAACTGGACACTTGGAGAGAATCCCTTTGCCTTCTCTGTTTCCTGGAATTTTATCCTGTCCATGGAGAAATGGGATTAGATCATCTCCTGCCTCAGAGCTTCTAGGACCCAGATTAAAGTGTGAATTTGCCTTTGAAGAGCCCCTTTCTCTGTGCCTGAGGGCCTTAGACAGAGGTCTCTTCTGACAGGGAGGGGGAGAAAGCCAGGGTCTCAGGGGCACTTCAGAGACCCCTGTTAGAGTCAGGCCTCCACGTACAAAACAAGTCGGGAAAGAAATTATCTTGATAGAGAAGATGGCAACTGGTCAAAATATTGGAACCTGAGCACCACCACCGAGCTATTCTACACTATGACAAGTATTGGGTCAGGGAGACAATCAGGGCAATTGGACTGACCGATCCTGGGGGCTGAAAATACCTTTTTGCCCCTCCCACACCACTCCTGGGTTATTTTTAAATATTCAACACAACTTATTCAGCAAACGTCCATGAAAATAGATGAAGATTTATAGTGACAGCTAACAGTTTTGTATTGGACTCTGCAGTTTACAAAGCCCATCTCTAGTTTTGATCTATATTTCATCTTTATGTGTACCCTGAGGCCAGCATTAGTGTTCCTCTCCATGGGCAAGCACTGAGGACCAGAGCATACTGGTGGATCACACAGGCAGTGAATTGCACAGTTAGGACCTGGAGCCAGGTCTGCTAATGCCAGGTCAGGGGGCAGCTGTTACTCACCATGACCATGCTTTTGAAAGTCAGTCTCTTAGACTATTTGAATCCAGTGCAGGGACAATCTCAGTGCAGGGACAGGAATAGAACAGTGTCCATGAGGAGAGATGTTAGGAGACCTGAAATCCAGCAGAGAGGCTAAGAGTTCAGGCTGTTGCATTTTTTATTGCCCCTACGAAAAACTAAAAATGACAGATCTCACTTCAAGCCACTGGTGTTTGATCTTTGATCTCTCAGTAAAACACTCTGAAATGTTGTTCTTTCTTAAACGAGAGTACTTGTCATTGTGGAATCTATTTGAAAGACTAAAGTTGCATTTGTTGTTTTGCAATTTACAGGCCAATGTCCAAACATGTTTTCTCGGTGAAAGAAATGGAATAAAAGTCTGCATTAGGATGTGATCAGAGAAACTTCTCACAGCTTACATTGACTATGTAGGAATTATAATTGCTTCTGGCTCGGCGCCCGTAGCACAGTGGTTATAGCGCCAGCCACATACACTGAAGTTGTCAGGTTTGAACCCGGCCTGGGCCAGCTAACCAACAATGACAACTGCAATAAAAAATAGCCATGTGTTGTGGTGGGCACCCGTAGTCCCAGCTACTTGGGAGGCTGAGGCAAAAGAATAGCTTGAACCCAAGAGTTTGAGGTTACTGTGAGCTGTGATGCCACAGCATTCTACAGAGGGCAACATAGTGAAACTCTGTCTCCAAGAAAAAAAAAAAAGAATTATAATTGCTTCCAATATGCAGTTCTTCTCTTCTTTCCTTCCTTCTTTTTTTTTGAAAGAGGGGGAAAGGTGAAAATATTACATGATGGGTGAGTGTCACAGCCATGAGGGAACAGCCTATGTAGCCATCATTTTTCTCCTTGGGGCACCAGAAGAGTGACAACAAATTTTGGGTGAATTGACCTACTCCTAAGAAACCCTTCCCTGTCTTTCAACTTGAGACTTTAGGAAACACAGTAGGAGATTCATGGAGAAGAATTGCATTACTCTATGAAATCAATGATAGAAGATACTAAAAATAGGGCAAGAAATAGTCATAGCTAAACCAGTTCTGGGAGAAACAACCAATTCCTCCTGTCCATGCATTAGTGAATTCCTTTCTGGGCATCACTTCCAAATACTCCTGTCTTGGCTGAGTCCAGACCCACGGTCTCTGGTACACATCTTGTGCCTGATATCCCAATCTCAGAGTTTTAAGTCTAGCTGTCTGCGGATACTGAAAGTTACAAGTCCCTAACAGGCAGAAGTTTTCTGTCCAGTGATGCATTCTATTCATCACCTTTTTTAATGCTAATTTTTTCTATTTCTAATTATATGATACAAATCGCTACAAATTCTGGAAATTCTGAGTGTATGAATGTGCCAACTTAGGCCATCAGGTCAGATGGCTATGAAGGCTCTCTACACAACAGACTGGGGACACTCTGGTGTCAGCTCTATCTCACTGATCCTTCCAAACTAAGAAGAAAGATCTCTTCCTGTTAACTATTTCCTGAGACATGCGCACGTTATTCAGAAATCATTCTCCTCATCCTCCCTTATTTGCCATGCCTCAGTGTCAAAGTTGCCCCTTGATTGCAATAGGTGGTGTTGAATCTTCCTATGTTCAAGAGAGAACTACATCATGGGGATTTTTTATGGTTCATTTCCATTCACTGGTGAGTTCCTTTTTAATCATTTTTATTTAGTTCATACAAACTACTTTCAGAAAATTATATATAATCATGAAATCTTAAATTATGTAAGTGTTCATACCTGTTTCAAGTCCTCAACTTTGTCTTATTCTATTTTTCTCACTTTAGAGTATGGAGCAGGTGCTGTGGCATGTTGCCTAGATGCTGTCACTAACTCTGCCCTAATCCGTTTCCCAGTTGTGGGCTACCATCGGCTCAGAGCTAAGTTCCTCAGCCTACTAGAAGTTGTGTTGCCTAAGACTTCCTGCTCCCCATCAAGAGGGCAGTAGAGGGGATAAGGGAGTGAGAAAGGTGGGGAGAAGGGATTACAAAACCTGGCCCTTATACCCCAATTTGTAACAATTCTGAACGAGCACCCAGAACCAGTGCTCCCTGAAAGATGGTTGGAGTCCTCTGCTACTACCGCATTGGCAATGATGCTCCAGAAATAGATTGTAAGGTAGAAAAAGAAAAGTCCTAGGGTTGAATTCATCAGCAACTACACAGCCCAGCTCCCTGGGGGATGTCCCCTCCCCTCTTTCTGCCATTGCATAGAAACTTGGGCCCTCCAAAAAGCAAATGATCTGAGGGAATGCAGGTGAAGTGTAACTCTAGACCTCAAAGTCCTCTAGTAAAGAAAATGACTCTTTCCATGACAGCATTTTGAGGGGAGTTTTCTTTATTGGTTGGTTGGTTGGTTTTCTGTTCACATGGCATCAGCCAAGGTTCCTCACAATCTTTGCGTAGAGAGCAGCTCCTTTACATGGAGCTACTGCAAAGAGGAGGAGTAAGTTTTTCAACATTGGACCAAAAGGGAGCGATGACTCGATCCGTGCATTCTCTGAGCCTGTGCACATTCCACAGTTTATGTGCTGCAACCAGGACATGTTTGGGGCAGAAAGTAATACTAGACTAAATTGTCCTCCTGACGTAAACCTATAATTTAAAAATTATATATATTTAGAGGACAAGTCAAAACAGGAAACACATTCCCAATGCGGATAAAGTTAGTTGAGCATTCAAATACCTGCTACTACCGTGATAGACCTGGGCCTGAGTTTTGATTAGAAAAACTCTGAAAAGTACAGAAAGAGAGAACAAAGGACTCAGCCTACATCTGCACTTCTGGACAAGGCTGTGAACTTTCTCTGGCTGGTGGACATTCTTGTCTGTCCTTCTTGGGAAAGGTTGTGATGCCTGTTGTTCCACACGTACGGGCTGTCGCAGGCATGGATACCCCGTTCAGGCAGAGCACACAGAAAGGAATATATGGAGAAAAGAAGGAAAGGGCAGGAAAAATTGATCTAATATTCCCAAAGAGCTGTAGGGGGAGGAAGGAATTGAATGTGGGACAAATGTAAATAAGATTTTATGCCTGTAAGCCCTTCAACTGAAATGGTCCTAATTTGGTTCATCTTAAATTGGTTCTTCATGTAAATTAGGCCCCTCTGGAAGAGGTTTTCAGGAATAAATTATTTAGTGCCTACATTCTGCATTGATGAAACTTGTGTAGGTTTCGATACAAAAAGAGAGTAAGAAGTAACTCCTGTTCTAGTTCAGGAGACCAGATGGATGCATAGAAAAATCTAATAATAATAAATTATATAAGAAACAATGATGGATTGTGCCAAGAGAGATATTTATCTCCATTTTCCAGCACTCAGGAACTGTAGCCCATTGCTGTTGCATTGGAGAAAGAGTATCAATAAATAACATCAGTACCTATTAGCAAGAGGGCTTCAACTACTTTCTATTAAGCTTCCCCCAAAGTGGTAAACACTAGTCAGACCATCTATTTCCCATGCTAGAGCCTTTCCAAGGTTTCACCTTATGAGAATGTAGCCACAGAGAGCAGGCTGAATGCACTCTGGATCAAGCAGATCTGGTTGCAATTGTGTGGTGTGTTATATTTTGGTAATGATGACTTCACTCCCAAAGGGTGCTTTATGCTACGTGAATTACCAACTCCTTTATCTTTGGCCTTATCACAGCACTCCCTAGAGTGCCTTGTCAATAGCAGGTACACAGTAAATGTTTAAAAACGCGTGAATACAATTTTAAAACTATATTTTTGAATGGATGCTGAACTGTTAAAGGAAAGGTGAAATCTCAGTCATCCTTTGACTTAGATGCATGGTTCCCTGTGATCCCTCAGACTGGTGGCTAAGTCTTTGGGACACAGCCTCTAAGATGGACCTCAACAATTCCTGATCTGTATTTTTACCCTTATATCCTCATAAGGTCCCTGCTCCGGATTGTGGCTGAACTCAGAGATTTGCTTGTGATGGACAGAATATGGCCAAAGGGATAGGATGCTGCTTCTGAGAGTAGTTTGTAAAGAGATAGCAGCTTCTGTCTTGTAAACCCTCTTTAGCTCACTTGGATAGAAGCCAGCTCTCATGTTGGGAGCTGCCCTGTAGAGAGGAGGCCCACATGGCAAAGAACAAATCCAGGTCCCTGACCAAAAAACCACCAGTCAGCAGAAAACTGAGACCTCTGAACCAATAGCCAGGGAGGAATTGAATCATACCAACAATGCTGTGAATGAGCTCAGACGTGGATTCTCTCTCAGTTGAGCCTTTAGATGAGATGGCAGCTCCAGCCAATATCTTCCTTGCAGCCTCCTAAGAAACTCTGAGGTAGTTACCTAATAAGTCATGTCTGGATTCCTGACGCACAATAATTTTGAGATAATACATTTGGATTGTTTTATGCCTCTGTGTTTTGAGGTGATTTGTTATACAGCAGTAGCTAGCTATTACAAAGTCCTCATATAAAAGCCAAAGCTATTAAGGCATGTTATAGCTGTTGAAACCAAGGTATCAAAAGACTAAACATGTTTTCTGCAGCCACACAGAAAAGCAGTAACAAAATAAGAAATGGAGTTTAGATGTTTGTTGATTACTAGGCTTGTTCTCTCCTAGATAATGTTAATGACAACATTTTGCATGAAATAATAGTAGTAAAAGTTAAGAGGTTGGTAACCATGTGTGAACCCCCCTACTTTCCCTTGACTTCTATTTCTAATTTCTTTACAGAGTAAAGATTCAGAGCTGAGTGAGCCATTTTCCAGGGAATACTATTTCTTTAAAAATGCATCTTTGCCTTTCCTAAAAGAAAGAGGTTCCAGGCATTTGGTGTTCATTCTAACAAAATGAGATGCTGAAAAGGAGAGAAAAGTAATTTTCTAATAAGGACGTACTGTAAGTAATCTTCTCTTTATCTCTCATGCTAAGAACTGTCAAAAAATTTTCATTCTTGAGAATTCTGTTCCCAAATTGATGATGCTTCAAGAAATACCTTCTTGGTTACACTTTCTTCTTCCTTAATCAAGTGGAAAGAAAAGCTATAATGAAAACAAGAGAAGTATCTTCCTTTCTAGGGAAATGTCTAGCCATGACCCCATCATTCTTTCCATAGAGAAATAATGTGGTTTGGAATTATCACTTATGTGATAATTCACGTTGGGTACAGCACTTGGATAGAAGGAAGCTTTAAGTCAAAGAGGGCAATTAAAAAAATTTTATTGAAGAAGTCTAACATGCACTTTATAAAAAGAAGAGGTATCTCACATTATAAAATTCTAACCCTCTAAACTATACAGATTAAGTGTGCCTTTCTGAAAATCCTTTAAGTATATTATTTTTTTTTAAATGCTGGAGTCTTGATGTATCGGGTTCCTCGTATTTGGTGACTGTTATTGGCAAGTTGGCCTTCGACTAGCTCCAAAACAACACGGTTCTACAACAAAGACTATTATAGCAAAGCTTTAATGTATTAAGTGGCCTGTAAATAAAAGAACAAGTAAGTCTGGCATTGGAAAAAAAGAGAATCTTTTGGGAAAAAAAATACTAACTCTAATGCAACACTGTCAAGAAACTTATTGCCCAAGGTCAACATGGTGTTTGCAGTATCTAAGCAATCCCGGTGCTCTGAGCTAGCACGGTAACAACCATCACATGGACACAGACACAGATAGCCTGAGTGAGGCATTTTAAATAAATAATCTCTTTTATTCATCACAGTGAGCCCAGTATGGAGGTATTATTTTCCTCATTGTACTGGAGATCAGAGAAGCCAAGTCACCTGGCTAAAGCCATTTAACTAGTGAAGGGTCAAGGCAGGATTCAAACCCAGACCACTTTGACTCAAAAGTCTGGGTGCTCCTGCCTATGCTGTATTGATTTCAGAACTTCTGCCTTCAAAGAAGGGGCTTCTTTAAATGCGTAACTTCAGCACATGCTGGTGATAGACAACTGCCCTTGGTAAAAGCAGTATGCTCACAACCGTGCACGAAGTTGGACCATGTGTTCAGGGGAATGATTTTTTCAGGGATAATCACGACAAAAGTAAGACAGAGAAAGAAAATGTCAAAACAACAAAGACTTTGAGGGGGTCAGAAAGTTAGGCCTGGATGCTTTTCCTGAAGTAGCCTGTAGAGCAGTGTTTTTCAACCTTTTTTATCTCACAGCACCCTTGAACCTGTAGTTGAACTTCTGTGGCACATTTAAATTATGTTGATCAAAAAAGAGAATGAAAAAAACAATATGCTTACAGTGCTTTGAACTTCTTTCGAAAATAACCTGATGAATGATCTTTAAACATCTTCATGGCACACCCAAGATCCTCTCATGGCATACTGGTTGAAAATTACTGCCCTAGAGAGAGATGCCCATTCCTGAAAGAGCTTGCATGTAGGTTTCGAATAACACGATACAAGCATATTTTCTTTAAAGAAAGTATTAAATGTTCAGCATTCTTAATGAGGATGTTCAGCATCCTTGAAAAGGATGAATAGACAATTCATATTTTAATATTTAATATTTTCTAACCTAATTGGAGAATAATGGGGCCCTTACTGTGAAGCATTGTAAATAGCAATCTGATATTTTGCAAATCATTTCCAGCAAATAGAATAGTCTTACTGACTCCTTAAGAAATTATTATGACTTTTTTTTTTTTAGGGTGAAAACAAATGCTCCTTGGATACTTTTGAGTCAAAGAAGAGAAAAAAAGGTAATACGTCTTGAACTAATTTTTTTTTTCCTCCTAGCAGCCCTATCTCCACTTGTTTGTGCCCCCCACCCCCACCAAGCATTTCATTATCATTATCATGGAACAGAAAGTCAATCTATCTACAGGTTTTTATTTGCTGTCTACTAAAAAATCACTTTATGGGCATTGTACCATGTCAGCCTGTGCTGTGCTATTTATGGTGAATTCCTTATATTTCCTGTCATTCTTCTGGTGATTTTCCCTCCATACCTTCTATTTTCCCCCATTAATCCTTCAAAACCCCTGGGAGGTAAGAGTGTGCATATAATTTCTTCTTATTCTCAAATAGTGTTTAGAGTTTTGCTTTGAAATTGCTTTTAGGGCTAAACGTTGGGCTCTCTTAAGTGAACCTGTAATAAACACTGTTGAATTCTCTCCAAATTACCTCGAAGAATTACCTGCTTATCTGGAAGAACCATCTGTGTAATTTTAAGGGATTTTGTTTTTCTTCAGCGGCTCTGCGTCTTTGAACTTCTCTGCCTTAATTTTTCAGTCTTTCCACAGGAAAAGCTCTGCCGAGAATGGGCCCAGTGCAGCCCTTTGCCTCATAAATGCCGAAGAGAGTGTGTTTTTGTTTCTACTTTGGTTCATGTGATTCTAGCTCCAGAGGAAGCAAGATTTCCAAGATTAGGACAGTTTAGTCTGGAAAGGAGACGTGTTAAAGGGAGGGTGTGATTAAAAGCTACTTAGGGTTTTCAAAACGCTTGTGAAAACGAAATGATCCATTTTTGACTTTTCAAAAGAGCTCAGCAAGGAAGCACTCCATGAGCTAAAGAAATAGTAGACTTACATGCAAGTATAAATTTCTTGGACTACTTTTAGAGATAGGTGCTATTATTAGCCCTATTTTGCTCAGAAGGAAACTGAGATTCAGAAAAGGTGAGTAACCTGCTTAGAGTCACAGACATGTAAGCCGCAGAGGAGGGCATCAGACACATTTGTTTGGATTCCTGAGCTTTTAAGCACCGTGTTATATTTCTATGATGTGATCATTACTCTTAAAAATTAGCTAGCAGCCCCCATAGGGTTTTTCGGTTGACAGTGGCATCCAAATTGCTTGGCAATTCTTCCGGCTGATCCACTAGCTCACATGGAAAAGCCAGGTCAAGATGCTGTCCAGGGTAGAGGTTGGCAGTGCACTTGGCTGTCAAATGGCATTTTTCTAGGGGTGGTTTCGTGCAATGAAGGAGAAACACCAGCCTCTTCTAGCTTCGTGACCCTGGAGAGTCTGATAATCTCTCTAAACCTCAGTTTCTCATGTGTTAAATAAAGATACAGTAGAACCTCCATAGTTGACCACCCCTCTACATGGACCATTTCCTGAAGTTAACCTAGTTTTTATAGACCGGACACACACCATGTGTACTAAGGTCAAGTTCCTTATGTTGACCACCTCCATACCTTGACTAGTTTCTTACAGTCCTTTGGGAGGGGAGGATCAACTTACAGAGGTTCTACTTTATTGATAATTATTATCTCAGAGGATTCAGTGGGGGTGATTACCGTGCTCCCTGAATCTTAGCTATTATAATTATTTTCTCAAAGAGGGGTTAGAAAGAATGAGGATGCTGCCAGGTGGGTAGTGGAGACAACAGACTTGTGGGCATTGCAGTCACTCTTGTCACCGTGGAATTCATGTGGGGAAGGAATGAGTTTTACAGGTCTTCCTACACGATGGATTTGCAAAGTCTAGTGAGAAAAAGCCTCCCGTCATGTCGCACATTTTTCTCTTAGACAGCTGACCGATGATTTAGAACAGTACACTGACTCTTCAAGTGAAAGGATCAGTCCGACATTGAAGTCAGGCAATCAGACTGGAATCGCCAACACAAGGTTCATGTTCACACAGAAGCAGTCACAACAAAGGAAGCGTGAGGTCAAGAACACACATCAGAATAATGTCTAACTAAATGGGTGCTGGGAAAATCCCTGTAGGTTTCCAAAGTCAAAATCCCAAGCAGCAATGGCCAGAGCTAGAAGAAACAAAGGTATTACACTGTGAATTGGCTCCTGGGTGAACTTGGGCACCTGTAACATTCTTAGCCTCTATCCAATGAGGATCAGATAGTAATGACTTCAAATGGTCAATGAATGTTATGCATAATGCCTTGCTCATTCACAGGGCTCAAGATATGTGACCCTAATGTAAATGAGAAGATGACAATGATGTTAATGTAAGGGCTGCCTTGTCCACCACCGCATCACTGTCATCCTAATGCCTGGCACAATATAGGTGGTCCCTGAGTATTTTTTGAATGAATGATTATTCCTTAAAGAAGTAGGAGAGGCTCAGCAATCATAGCTCAGTGTTAGGGTGCTGGCCACATACACTGAGGCAGGCAGGTTCAAACCCAGCCCGGATCTGCTAAACAGCAATGATAACTGCAACAAAAAATAGCCGGGCATTGTGGTGGGCACCTGTAGTTCCTGCTACTTGGGAGGCTGAGGCAAGAGAATCGCTTAAGCCTAAGAGTTTGAGGTTGCTGTGAATTGGGACACCACGGTACTCTACCCAGGGCGACCTAATGAGATTCTGTCTCCAAAAAAAAAAAGACAGGAGAACCCAGTTAAAATGAGTATCAAAGATAGCTATGAAGGGAAAAATTTATCATAGCCCATGAAACTCTGGAAGGTTACAGGTAGAAGAGGAAGTGGGCCAGAATTGTTAGACAGTCAACCCAGACACTTCTCCCTAACTCTGCTTTCCCCAGCGGTTATAAATGCTGAAACCCAATCCTCTGGAGAATTTCTTCTCTCCACCTGGCCATCCCTTTTAAAAAATTTCTACTTTTTTTTTTTTTTAAACAAAGTCTCACTTTCTCTCTCCGGTAGAGTGCTGTGGTATCATAGTTCACAACAATCTCAAACTCTTGGGCTCAAGTGATTCTCCTGCCTCAGCCTCCTGAGTAGCTGGGACTATAGGGGTCCACCACAACACCTGGCTATTTTTTAGGTACAGGGTCTCACTCTTGTTCAGGCTGGTCTCGAACTCGTGAACTCAAGCAATCTACCCACCTCAGCCTCCTAGAGCGCTGAGATTACAGGCATGAGCCACTGCACCCAGCCTACATCTTTTCTTTTTTTATTTCAGATTAATGTAGGGGTACAAATAATTAGTTCGCTTTTGTTAGGTAGAGTCCTTGTGGCAGTGGTGCCTGTTTCTTTGTATGTATCCGTCACTGAATTCACTGAGCCTCTCAAACATAAGGGTTATGTCTTCCATCAGTGCTTCAAGTCCTTCTACTATCTCTCTTCAAATATCCCTCACACCCTGTTCTTTCTCCAGTTTCCTTCATGGTTCCAATGACACGCATAGTCAGGTGCTATATAATGATTTTTAAGTTTACAACCAACCAAAGATACGAGAGTGAACCTAGAGGATTGTAATGGACCTGAACATTTCTGATTGCCTAATGATTTCGTAGCAACTATGATGTTGTAGTACAACACGTTATTTACGTATTTGTGGTAATGATGGCATAAATCATCACCCACTTAATGGGTGCTCTTCCAGTCATTTAAAGGTACAGCACAGTTATGTATAGTATACAGCACTTGATAATGGCAATAAATGACTGATACTGGTTTATATAAATATGTACTGTCCTATATTTTTGTTTCTATTTTAAAGTATACTCCTTTTACTTACATTAAAAAAAAAAGTTAACTACAAAACAGCCCCAGGCAAGTGCTTCAGGAGATATTCCAGGAAAAGGCACTGTTACCATAGGAGATGGCAGCTCCGTGAAGATCTCCCAGTGGGACAAGCTGTGGGGGTAGAAGATGGTGATACTGACAATCCCGACCCTGTATAGGGTCGTGTGCTTGTATCTTAGGTCCTAACAAAAAAGTTTAAAAATTGAAAAGACAAACTTTTAAATAGAAAAAAGCTTATAGAGGGCAGTGCCTGTGGCTCAAAGGAGTAGGGCTCTGGCCCCATATATTGGAGATGGTGGGTTTCAACCCGGCCCCAGCCAAAAACTGCAAAAAAAAAAAAAAAAAGCTTATAGAGTAAGTGCCAAATGAAAACATTTTTGTGTGGCTGTACAACGTGTTTGTGTTTTAAGCTAAGTGCTGTGATGAAAGAACAGGTTTTTTAAAAGTTTATGAAGTAAAAAAATATATAGTAAGCTAAGGTTAGCTTATGACTGAGGGAGGAAAAAAATTTTTTAAATAAATCATGTCACTGGTGTGTACTTCATTGGTAAAATCTACTGTAGCTTATACACCTTCCTTTTCAGTCTGCTCATTTCCCACTCAGCCAGGGAATCTTCCAGTCCTGAAAGCTCCATTCATAATAAGCGCCCTAGACAAGTGTTACCAATTTTTATCTTTAATAACGTATTCTTTGCTGGGCACAGTGGCTCATGCCTATAATCCTAGTACTCTGGGAGGCCAAGGCTGGTGGATTACTTGAGCTCAGGCATTCAAGACCAGCCTGAGCAAGAGTGAGACCCTGCTTCTAAAAAATAGCCGGGCATTGTGGTGGGCTTCTGTAGTCCAAACTCCTTGGGAAGTTGAGGCAAGGGAATTGCTTGAGCCCAAGAGTTTGAAGTCGCTGTGATGATATGACACTCTACCAAGGGCAAAAAAGTAAGACTCTATCTCAAAAAAAATTAACATATTCTTACGGCACATTTTCTATGTTTAGATATGTTAAGATGAACAAATATTTAAGATTGTGTTCTAATTGCCTACAGTGTTTAATACAGCAACTTCAGGATTTCTGCCTCTTGGTGTTTACCTGCTGGTATCATTCCCTCCCCTCAACTGCAGGAATGAACCATGACTTCCTTCTAATCAATAAAATACAACGAAGATGATGAGCTATATATGATTATGTGTAGACATAAAAAACAAACTGTGGAACTAAAAGGAACCAAGATGTGATAATTTTGAAAATTCTCAGCTTCTCCAAATGGCAAAGCATGCTAAAATTGAAAGACAGCTTCCAAGCACTTTTGGAAAAGTGATCGCATGAGAAAAAGCCAAGGGTAGGGCTGACGGTGCAATCTTTTACTCAAATCTCAGAAAGAGCAAGAGGTCAGAGTATTCAGGCACACAAAGGGCTCTTTCAAGAGATGAAGGGTGCACCTCACAGATCTTCCCCAACCATGGGGCCTCTAGGAAAAATAACTGCATTTTCCCTCAGCCATCTCAGCCGAAGCCCAAACTTCTGAGCTTCTTCCAAGAGATCTGTGGGTGAAGTTTTTCTAATAGAGCAAACCCCAAGGAAATCCACAGAAGGACCACAGAGTTCTTGAGAGAGTTCTCTCGGAAGAAACACTGCCAGCTTGGGTGGAAGGGATAAATGCAGGACAAAATGACAGAAGACCATTGTAACCCCAACTCTACTGGCAGGAAGCAGATTGAGAAGCTATTTAGTTCTAAAGAAAGTGCTGATTTTCATTTAAAAAAAAAAAAAAGACAGAGAGAAGAAAGAAAGAAAGAAAGAAAAAGATGACTCAGTAAAAGAAAGATCCCAGAAAGCAGACCTTGAAGCCATGTAGCTTTATTCCCAAACTTTGGAGTCTATGCAAAGAACTCTCAACATTTTGCTGTCTAGACCTCAGAATTCCTATGGAGCAACAGACTCCTTTTTACCTTGCTTTTTCCCCTCTTTGACCAAGAACACATATAGCTGCTTTTCTGTCTCTTCCATGAATGTTTGCTGGGTATGCTGGAGGAAGATAAGTCATCTTTTTCCCTTTATAAATTAGCCAGTTAAAAGAATCTGTACCCAAAGATCCTTTCCCACACGTGGCCTGACTTAGAAAATGAGACTCTGATCTCAGAGCACTTGCGGTAATTGAATTAGACTCTTAGGGATCTTAGGGAGAGGTAAATGTATTTTGTGCGTAAGAGGGATGTGACTCATTAAGGACTGGAGGACAGACTGTGGCAGACAGACTGCAGGATCCTCACTGCCTGCCATTTACTCCCTTGCATAATTCCCTGCCCTTCAATGTCGTTTGAAAGGGTGACTTGTTTCCAAACAATAGAATATGGCGAAGGCAATGAGCTGTATGTGGTTCCATGTGTCTGACTCTACACGTAAGATTGTAGGGCTTGTCTTGCTTCCTGATAAAGCCTTTCACTCCCTTGTTGACTGTAGAGAAGGAGATTGCCATTGGGGGGGCGGGGCAGAGGTCAGGAACTGTGGGTGGCCTCTAAGAGTGAAGAAAAACCTCTGCTCAATGACCATCTGGGAATAAAAGCCCTCAGTCTTACAGAACTGAATTACAGAACTGATTTTAGCCCCCAAATCTGTGTGTTTGTAAGCAGATCCTTCTCCAGTCAAGCCTCTGAATGAGAATCTCATGGTTGTGGGCTGAAGAATGGCCCCAATGATATAGCCACATCTTAATTCTTGTGAATGCTACCTTTTTGGAAAAAGGATCTCTGCAGCTGGGATTAAGTTAAGAATCTTAAAGTGAGCTGATTATTTTGAATAATCCAGGTGGGCCCTAAATGCTATCACAAGTGTCTTATTATTTTAGTGGTTGCTTTAGGGTTTTAGTACACATCTCTAATTTACCACAGTCTGCTATTGAGCAACATTATACCACTTTATGAACATAGTATGCTTTTTTGTGTGAAGTAGTGTGTTTCCTTTCCTTTCCTACTAGCCTTTGCCCTATTGTCATGCATTTATTTGTTTGTTTATTTTGAGACAGAGTCTCTCTTTGTTACCCTTGATAGAGTGCCATGGTGTCACAGATCACAGCAACCTCAAACTATTCAGCTTAAGTGATTCTCTTGCCTCAGCCTCCCAATGTAGCTGGGACTGGAGGCATCCACCACAATGCCTAGTTATATTTTAGAAACAGGGTCTTGCTTTTGCTCAGGCTGGTCTCAGATTTATGAGCTCAGGCAATTTATCTGCCTCAGCCTTCCAAGTGCTGGGATTACAGGCAGGAGCCCCTGTGCCTGGCCTATTGCATGCATTTTTACTTCCACATGTTGAAGACCTCGCTTTATTATTTCCATTAAACAGTATATTATCTTTTAAAGAGTTTTGAATAAAAAGAAATATATTTTTATTTCCCACGTATTTACTATTTCCTAGAGTACTTTTTTCCGTCTGGCATAATATTCCTTTATTCTTTACTTTCTCTCTATATAATAATCTTTACTATTTCTTGTAGTGTAAGTCTGTTGCTGATCCATTCTTTTAGTTTTCATACCTCTGAAAAAGTCTTTATTTGCCATCACATTTGAATGACTTAAAATTCTAAGCTGACCATTTTGTTTTGTTTTTCCTTTCTATAAATTAAAGATATTGCCCCACTTTCATCTTACTTGCATCATTTCTGAAAAGAAATCTGCTGTCATCCTTATAATCGTTCCTTTTATATAACATATCCTTTTCTTCTGCCTGCATTTTAGATTTTCCCTCTATTACTGGCTTTATGCAATTTGTTTATGATGTCACTTGTAGTTTTCCTTAAGATTTTTATGCTTAAAGTTTTTGAGCTTTCAGATCTGTGAATTTATAGTTTTTATCTAGTTTAGATTTCTTTTTTGCTATTTAAAAAAATTTTTTTATTCCCTCTCTCTCTTTATGAACTACAGTTACAAGTGTATTTGTCACATTGCTATTTTCCCACCACCCACTGACATATTGTTCATTTTAAAAAATATTTTATCTTGAGCAGTGCCGTAGCTCAGTGGGTAAGGCACCGGCCACATACACTGAGGCTGTCGGGTTTGAACCTGGTCCGGACCTGCTAAAAACAACAATGACAACTGCAACAAAAAAATACCCAGGCATTGTGACAGGCATCTGTAGTCCCTGCTCCTTGGAAGGATGAGGCAAGAGAATTGCTTAAGCCCAAGAGTTTGAGGTTGCTGTGAGCTATGATGCCATGGCACTCTACCCAGGGTGACAGCAGGAGACTCTGTTTCAAAAAAATGTATATATTTTTATCTCTTTGTATTTCATTTTGAATGGTTTCTATTGGCATTGTCCTTAAGCCTACTATTCTTTTCTTCTGACACGTCTAATCTGTTGTTAATGCCATTCCATGTATTTTCATAAGAGACATTGTGGTTTTCATCTCTCAGAGTTTATTTCAGGTCTCTTTTATATTTTCCATTTCTATACTTTATTTTTTGAGCAATAGAATAGATATGAAAGGACTATTTTATATCCTTTTCTGCTAATTTTAACACTTGTATCAGTTTGATCACTTTTGATGGATTAATTTATCTCTTCACTATATATCATATTTTTCTGCTTTTGTTCATGCCTGGTAATTTTTTACTGCATAAGTTATGAATTTTATAATGCCTTGTTGAATTCTGATAATTTTGTATTCCTATAATTTTCCTGACTTTAATTCTGGGGAACAATTATGTTGCTTGGAAATAATTTGACCCTTTCAGGTCTTAGTTCTAAAGTTTGTTTTTCAGAATCAGACCTAATTATTACCTATTCTTGAGACAAGACTCTTCAAAGTTGCTATACACTAACTTATGTCTTTCCCCAATCCATATATTGAAGTCCTAACTCTCAATATAATTGTATTGGAGACAAAACCTTTAAGGAAGTGAATAAGTTAAATGAAATCATTAAAGTGTAGGTCTGATCCAATAGAATAGTGTGTTTATAAAAGAGGAAGAAATGCTAGCCATTGTTTTCTTTCCACCATATGAGGACACAATAAGAAGGTGGCTCTCGGCAAGCCAGGAAGAATTCCCTTACCAGAAAATAAGTCCTGCCAGAACCTTGACCTTGAAATCTTTAGCCTCCTGAACCATGAGAAAACACGTTTTTGTGGTTTAAGCCACCAGTCTGAGGCATTCTATTATGGTAGCTCAAGCTCCTGAACACACTGCCAGGTGTATTTTATAAGGTTTTCTTCTCTGGTTTGTGGAGGAAAGCATCATTTCTACCCTTGTGTGGGCACCAGCTACTGTTCCCTCTCATATTTTTGAATGATTCTTTCTCCAAACTTCAGGGTATGTGCAAAGCATGGACTGATCAGTACCACTGAAAACTTAATGAGGGGCCTCTGGAGCTCTCCAGAGTTATTTCTTTATGCAGTTTTCCTCTCTGGTATTTTTTTTTTTTTTAGAGACAGAGTCTCCTTTTTTAATAGAGATAGAGTCTTACTTTGTCACCCTCAGTAGAGTGCCATGGCATCACATAGCTCACAGCAACCTCCAACTCCTGGGCTAAAGCTATTCTCCTGCCTCAGCCTCCCAAGTGGCTGGGACTACAGGCGCCCGCCACAACACCTGGCTATTTTTTTAGTTGCAGTTCGGCTGCGGCCAGGTTTGAACCTGCCACCCTCAGTATATGGGGCCAGAGCCCTACCCACTGAGCCACAGGCGCCGCCCTCCTCTCTGCTATTCATTCCTCCAAATGCTAGCTGGTGTGGTTTTCCTGAACCATCCATTCCATTTCCTCAGCTGTGGAGCCTTCTGGGTTGCAGCTGAGTTTCCTTTCTCTGGGCCTGAATCTTACAAGGCAATAAACATTTACCTCTTTTATTTTCCATGTCTGGCAAATTATTGTTCTTTGTTTTTTAGTGTCCAGCATCTTGAAAAACATTGCTCAATATTGTTTGACTGATTTTTTTTCCTTTGTTTTACACAGAAGGATACATTTAGTCACTGTCACTCTACCTTGGTCAAAAGATCTCACTAGAATTTCTTTTATTTCCTTTTTTCTAGTTTCCATCCCTATATTATTGAATGAAATTTTCATCTCTTCCCCTATAATGTTTACTTTTTTCACTATTTCATTTAGTATACTTATTGTTATTTTAAAATTCCAATCCATACCATCTCTAGGTGTGTTCCTATTGGCTCTTTCCTATCTTAACTATGGGTAATTTTTTTTTCCATCTCAAAGTTTACATACATTTTATTGCATAGAGACATTTTATATAAAGGATACTAGAACAGGGAATAAATAATACTTCTAGGAAGTGGTATATCCTTTCTTCTGTCAGGCTTCAAGAATGAAGGACTCTACCTGAAACGTTGTCAGCCTTGGTCTGTTTTCATCTGGGTCAGTTTCTCACTGGCTTCAAATGCTTTGAAAGAAAGGTCAGTTTTTTTCCCTTCTATAATCTAAGCACTTGAGAATCCACCCAAAGATATCTTTATGCTATACACAAAGCTGCCAGTTTTCCAAACCAAAGGATATAGTTTTCTGTCTTATAGCCTGGCTGACAGCATCACTGGTGGGCTCTTTTTGCTCTCTGGACCTGCCCCTGAATTTCTGTGCCTCTGATATCTGAAAGCCAATGTGTCTGCCCCTCCCCTAATCTTTGGACATTGAAAGGTCACAATGCCTCAGATTCTTTTCTGTCAGTTCTCCCCCCTCCCCCACCATCTCTACCTTTAGACATCAGCAGCCGTGCACTTGGGGAAGACTTCTCACACCTCATGGGGATCTCTCTTGGCTCTCTAGTTCCAGTCTTTGAAATACTGCTCAGGAACTTAGTAAAGACCTGTGCTAAAAAGCTGATAATGTGGGTACAGATTTGCTCTGAGGCTAGGGCTCCTTGGTCTTTCAATTTTTCATATTATCTCGCATATACCCATTACAAATTTGTTACATGCCTTGTGGGTTTTTTCATACCATCTAAAAGAGATTTCTCCTCTTTCCACTGATTGATCTTGTTTTGGTTGTTAGGGCAAGAGTACCAAAGAGCCTCCTTTGGTTTTCTACATCATAACCAGAAACAACCTTTCTTTTACCCTCCAGCTTCATAGAAAATAAAAAGTGTCTCTTTCTTACAGATATTTTCCTGCCATAGATGAAATTCTATCTCTCAGTGAATTTGCCTGACTTCCCTGAGGGGTGGGAGGGCTGGGACAGAGAATTGGGGGATTTCCAGATTTGGAAGAAAGCTTCAGGGCCATCCTGTACATGTCCCCAGCTGATGTTTCCTTGTGGGTCGCACAAAGCTGTTTTTCTGTTTGTGAATTTTAGCGTCTATGTCTGAGTTTAACCATGTCTGGTCACAGTTAACCTGGTTAATTCCAGCTGTACAATGGGCTCAGTTTTCTTCTGAATTTTGCACATTAAAGCAAACCAATATCTCTAACCTCACAATAAGATGAATCCTGAGTCTATGGATAAGGCCACCCCCTCACCCCTGGCAAAATTGACTCTGGGCAAGCTGGTGCTTCAGATGCTGAACAACTGGTGGGGATCACCAAGTCACCGCTGGCTCAACCCTGCCCTGAAGCAGTGGAAGTCCCAGAAACACCCAGTCCTGGGCCCTCCTCTCACCTCTCCCTCTCCCGACCATCTCCCACCTGGCTTGCCTTTGATCTCCATACAAAAAAACGCAGGCCCATTATAAACCTGTTTATACTCTAATGACAAGAATACAGACAAAAGTAATTATAGATGAACATTAAAGAGCCCAGCCCAGCTCCCCAGCAGAACCCAGAAGGGCAGGCACAGTGAGTCAGCCAGCTCCAACAACGGGAATGGGCTTCAGGCTGTCTGGGATGTGGCTCAATTGTGCCCAAGACAATACTTTAGAGAGGGCCACTTTGACAGGACTGAGCTCTCTGTCTCCTGCTTCCTTTTTAAACAACAATTTCTAAGGATGACAAAAAGCGCTTACCTCCATTTCAAGTGCTCAGCAAGCCTGGCTGCTTCTCTCTCTATCTCTGACTTCAAAAATAAACTCTTGATATCAGATATTTACACCTTAGTGAGAATTTTTTCCTAAGAAACTTACTTAGAATCTCATATGTGATGATTCACCTAGGCTCTGGGTATGCAGAATTGCTCCCCATATCAGCATTTAGGAGGAAGGCAGTACGTAGCAAAGCCACTTTGAACTGTCTTTCGGGGTAATGGCTACAAATCCATGTTCTAGAAAATGCAAAGCATCAATTTCACTTACACACTAGTTTGGGCACAATTGGTTTCTGTCTGCAGCCCTGCTCTTGTGTTAATATGCTCTTAACAGAAAGGCTGCACCCTTGTAATAACTTGTTCTTTTGTGATATGTATAATAATCTCTTGGGGCTCTGTGAGCTTTTGTATATAAACTGGAAAGAAATACTAAAAGCAAAGAGCTTTTGTCTTTCTCTTTTAAAATAACCAACTACAACCCCATTACCAATGATCTCAATGTAAGTTGCTTTCCTTACCAGGCAGAGATTAAGTAGCCCACACCAACTTCGCAGTTCTTTTGACCAAGGCCAGGGTCAAACTCACAGGCAAGCATCTTTTATTACAGCGGGGCAAGCCTCCAGTCAAACCCATCAGAGTGGAGCCCTCTAGTCTCTCACAGTCATTATGTTCTTAGGATTATCATTAATTTTCTCTCCCTGAAGTGCTTCTGATGAATGCAAGGGCTGTGGGCTAAGGCTGTCTACGCACTCACTGATAAAAGGTTCTATGTTCAATTTTCTGCAAGTGCCCTTAGAGAATCCACAATTTCCTGGCTCTTCCTAAGAAGAAACCAAGTTTATGCTGCCTTCAAAAAGGGAGAACTGAGTCCTTTTGCTGTAAAAGCTTCTTGAAGTTTGGAGGGAGATTTCCCCTGGGACATTTTGGAGACTTGGAACCTTTTGGGGTCTGGCAGTGTAGATAAAGCGGTTATTATTTATTGCAGACTTAAGAGCTATGCACACCAAGGTCTGTGTGGCTTCTGGTTTTTCATCCCTTTTCTGTTGGCATAGCCTTGGCCTCCCTCCTGGGAATCTTGCACAAGTCCCTACCAGTCCTGCAGAGCCCAGTGTATAGGGCCCATTTAGCTTTCTACAATGACATCCACACGGTCCTCTTGGCCGTGTTGTCAGGTGTCACCTTTGATTGAGCACCTCAGCTCTCTTGGACATACTAGGGATGAATCTGGTGCATTAAAGCGAGGCTCCATAGTCAACTGGGAAACTTTGTGTCCACGAGGGAGGGAAGGACATGGAGGCTCCAAGTTGAAGTGGCTTTGCACAGACAATGTATCCACACATGGAGTTTAGCAGCAGCATCTTTTATTAAGCCATGGAGACTGTGGAACATTTGCTGTCAAGCTTTAAAGTTTTAATTAAGGTATTTTCACGAGCTGGAACCCACAGTAGATGTGTTCAGGGTGTTGAAACAATGCCTTCTGTGTGGGGCCTTGGGAGAGGTGCACTCTGGGGCTGAAAGCACAATGACTCTCTGTATTCCAGGTCCCTGATGTGTCATATTCCTCCACCATTGTCTGGGCCACTCTCAGGAGCAACTTAGGGTGTCTGTCGGGGCATTTCAGCCGCTGCTATGAGGATCTGCCCCAGGTCTCAAGAGACTTCACAGCACCTTGGGCCCAGCAATGAATGGGAGTTGCTAAGGCTAAAATGGGCACTCCTGGCCTTGGGCAGATGTGAGGAGTTTCTACAGGAAAGCTAGAGATTAAATAGTTCTGTTACCAGACAAAGAAAGTCCGGCCACCTGTCACTGTCCGGTCAATATGGAGAGAAGGGGTTTAGGTCCAAACAAGCTTTATTTGTCAGAGGGCTGGCCATTCTGGAGAACCCCAAGAGTTGTCTTTCAATTCTGTTCTGCCTCAGTTACAATTCTTATAATTTTTATATTAAAGTACAAGGAACCAACCTAGGAAATGATGCTAACTTTATCTGATAGGGAGTAAAATCAAAGCAGTCTTCATTCTAACAATGAAAAATATTTAAACAACTGAAAGGTAAATATCTTTTTTTTAATTTCCTTTAGAGACAGGGTCTCACTTTGTCTCCCTGGATAGAGTACTGTGGCG